>MU747103.1:107342-167129 GCA_026770625.1 Nicotiana glauca | reverse complement strand
GAAGGGTGATGTCGTGCAACTGTTGGATTTCCTTGTCTCTGTTAATTATTGTTGTGTCCTGTTTCTTATTTAAATTGATGATTTTTATATTCGGATTGTACTCTCCCATAGCATGTTTCCCCTCCCTTTTTAACTACTTAGTTCTGGTATCCTTTCTTTTATTTGCATATATATATATATATATATATAGAACTGCACAGGTTGATTTGGTAGTCCTGTCTAGCCTCGTCACTACTTCGCCGGGGTTAGGCCAGGCACTTACCAGCACATGGGGTCGATTGTGCTGATGCTATATTTCTTTGCTTTTTGCACAGATCACGGTACCAGAGCAGGTTTTGGACCACAATAGTAGTATATTGATCGGGAGCTGACTTCAGTCCAGGGACTTACGAGGTAGCCTAGCTGGCGTTCACAGGCCGAAGTCCCCTTTCCATATTTTCAGTTTGTTTTCATTGTATCGAGACAGACATTATATATTTTCTATTCAGACTTGCTTGTAGCACTCTTTAGTGGTTCGTGAGATAGCGACTCCAGTATTAGGTAGAAGTATATTATTATTCCGCAATTTTTTGTAGGTTTTCAATTATTTATGTTTTAAAGACTTCCGTTTTTAGTTAAATGACTCGTTAATATTATTATCGTTGGATTGTTATCGGAAAATGTTTAAATGCTTGGCTTGCCTAGCTCCGACAGTAGGCGCCGTCACGACTCCGGATGGTGGGAAATCCGGGTCGTGATAAGTTGGTATCAGAACTCTAGGTTACATAGGTCTCGCTACTCACGGACAAACTTGGTAGAGTCTGAGGGATCAGTACAGAGATGTCTGTATTTATCCCTAGAGGCTATGGAGTTAGGAAAAGTTTCACTTTTGTTCTTTCATGTCGTGCAATTCTGTTTCTCAAATACTGATTGTCTTTCCACTCTGTTCTTTTGCAGATGGCGAGAACACGTGCTTTCTCTTCTACCGCGCAGCAGCCCGAGCCCCCAGCAGTAGCTCCTACGAGGGGCAGAGGCCATGCCAGAGGCCGAGGCAGGGGCAGAGCTCAGCCTCAGGCAGCAGTCCCAGAGGTGGAGCCCCATATTGACTATGGTGAGGAGGTTCCAGCCCCAGCAGCTCCGGTGGGCCCAACTCAGGTCCCAAGAGGGGTCATGGTCACCCCAGATCTTCAGGACGTTTTAGTCAGATTGGCAGGCTTTCTGGAGAGTGTCACTAGAGCAGGTTTGCTGCCAGTAGCACCATCCACTTCTCAAGCTGGAGGAGGGGTTCAGACTCCTGCTACACGTACTCCGGAGCAGGTAGCTCCCCAGGCTCATATCCCAGTGGTTCAGCCAGCTATGACTGCTCAACCACGTATTACAGCCCAGGCCGGCGATGGAGCGGCTATGTCTTCAGATGCCTTATGGATACTTGATCGGTTCTCCAAGATCTTCACTACCACATTCAGCGGTGCTTCATCAGAGGATCCACATGATTTCTTATTCAGCTGCCATGAGATCCTTAGGACCATGGGTATTGTGGAGACCAATGGGGTCGATTTTGCCACCTTCCGGCTTGCAGGATCCTCCAAGACTTGGTGGAGGGACTATTGCCTATCTAGACCAGCAGGGTGTCTAGCATTGACATGGGATCAGTTCGCAGAGTTGTTTTTGGAGAAGTTTCTCCCAGTCACTTAGCGGAGGCACTTTGCAGGCAGTTCGAGCGCCTCCAGCAGGGCTCCATGACAGTTACACAGTATGAGACTCGGTTCATTGATTTGGCATGCCATGCTATTGTCATACTCCCCACAGAGCGAGAGAGGGTGCGGAGGTTTATTGATGGATTGATTCAGCCGATCCGTCTCTAGATGGTCATGGGAGCTGATAGTGAGATTTCTTTTCAGGAGGCGGCCAATGCGACCCGCAGAGTTGAGATGACTCTTGCACGAGCAGGTGGTCATGTGTCGGATAAGAGGCCTCGTCATTCTGGTAGGTTCAGTGGTACCTCATCAGGAGGTAGGGATTCTTATGGTAGAGGCCATTCACCGAGGCCCTTTCTGTCAGCACTCCAGGTTTCTCATGGTACTCCAGGCGGTGGTGGTTCTCAGCAGCATTATCCTGATCAGTAGCCCATCAGTGTACCTCCACTTTAGAGCTTCTGTGGAGGACATTCAGGTCAACAAGGCCAGAAGTCGCAGCAGTCGAGGGCTTGTTATGGTTGTGGTGACCCCAGTCACATTGTCAGGTTTTGCCCTTGAGCCTCGGGCAGCTCTCAGCAGCAGGGTCCTCGCCCCATGATTCAGGCATCAGGTGATCCACAGCTCGCCCAACCAGCTAGAGGCGGGGTTAGGGATCATAGAGGTGGAGGTAGAGACCGTAGGGGTAGAGCTCGGACCGGCAAAGGTAGGGGTCAGCCAGTAGCCGATCATCCCAGAGACATGATTCAGGGAGGTGGGGCCCAGCCCCGGTGTTATGATTTTCCAGCCACGCCAGAGGCTGAGTCTTCAGATGCTGTTATTACAGGTACTATTCTGGTCTGTGATAGGGATGTTTCAGTGCTATTTGAACCTGGTTCTACGTATTCATATGTGTCGTCTTATTTTGCACCCAACCTGACTATGCCTAGTAATGCTTTGGGTATTCCTGTATATGTATCTACACCGGTGGGTGATTCTATAGTGGTCGACCGAGTTCATCGTTCCTATGTGGTAGTGTTTGAGGGTATTAAGACCTGTGTTGATTTATTGCTTTTATACATGGTGAATTTCGACGTTATATTGGGATAGATTGGTTGTCCCCGTATCATGCTATCTTGGATTGCCACACCAAGATCGTGACCTTGGCTTTGCCAGATTTGCCCCGATTGGAGTGGAGAGGGACCCCAGGTCATGCCACCCGCAGTGTTATTTTATATGTAAAGGCTCAACGCATGGTCGAGAAGGGGTGTTTAGCTTATCTGGCATATGTTCGTGATTCCAGCACAGAGGTCCCTTCTATTGACTCTGTTCCTATTGTTCGGGAGTTCCCTGAGATTTTTCCTTCAGACCTACCGGATATGCCGCCCGACAGGGATATTGTTTTCTGTATTGATCTGGCCTCAGGCACGCAGCCCATTTCTATTCCTCCGTATCGTATGGCCTCGCCAGAGTTGAAAGAGTTAAAGGACCAGTTGCAAGATTTTCTAGAGAAGGGTTTTATCAGGCCTATTGTTTCTTCTTGGGGTGCACCAGTGTTATTTGTGAAGAAAAAGGATGGATCGATGAGGATGTGCATTGATTACCGGTAATTGAACAAGGTGACGATAAAGAACAAGTATCCACTGTCGAGGATTGATGATCTGTTTGACCAGCTTCAGGGTGCGAAGGTGTTTTCAAAGATAGACTTGAGATCTGGCTACCAGCAGCTGAGGATTAGGGCGTCTGATATCCCTAAGACATCATTTCACACTCGGTATGGGCACTATGAGTTTTTGGTCATGTCATTTGGGTTGATCAATGCCCCAGCAGCATTTATGGAGTTGATGAACCGAGTGTTCAGACCTTACTTGGACTTGTTCGTGATAGTATTCATTGATGATATTCTGGTGTACTCCTACAGCCAGGAGGAGCACGAGCAGCACCTCAGAGTGGTTCTTCAGACTCTGAACGATAGTCAGCTATATGCTAAGTTCTCAAAGTGCGAGTTCTGGTTGAGTTCAGTTGCATTTCTGGGTCATGTCGTTTCAGCAGAGGGTATTCAGGTGGACCCGAACAAGATTTAGGTAGTCAAGAATTGGCCTCGACTAGCTTCAGCGACTGAGATTCATAGTTTTTTGGGGTTAGCAGGTTATTACTGTCGGTTCATGGAGGGGTTTTCATGTATAGCAGCCCCGATAACCAGGTTGACCCAGAAGGGTGCCCAGTTCAGGTGGTCAGACGAGTGTGAGGCAAGCTTTCAGAAGCTCAAGATAGCTCTGACTTCGTCACCGATATTGGTTTTGCCCACAGGCTCAGGGCCTTATACAGTTTATTGTGATACTTCCCGTATTGGGCTTGGTGCGGTATTGATGCAGGATGGTAGAGTCATTGCTTATGCTTCGAGGCAATTGAAGATCCACGAGAAGAATTATCCGGTCCATGATCTAGAGTTGGCATCCATTGTTCATGCTTTGAAGATTTGGAGGCATTACTTATATGGTGTGACGTGTGAGGTGTACACAGATCACAAGAGTTTGCAATACTTGTTAAAGTAGAAGGAGTTGAACTTGAGGCAGCGGAGGTGGTTGGAGCTATTGAAGGATTATGATGTTACTATTTTGTACTACCCGGGGAGAGCCAATGTGGTGGCCGATGTATTGAGTAGGAAGTCCGCTAGCATGGGTAGTCTTGCTTATGTTCCGGTCAGCCAGAGACCACTTGCTTTGGATATTCAGGCCTTGGCCAATCGGTTTGCGAGGTTAGACATTTCTAAGCCTAGCAGAGTGTTATCTTGCACGGTCGCTCGTTCTTCATTATTAGAGCGTATCCATGATCGACAATTTGATGATCCCCATTTGTGTGTCCTGAGAGACACGGTGCAGCGTGGAGGTGTCACGAAGGTGACTTTAGATGATGATGGTATTTTGAGGTTGCAGGGGCAAGTTTGTGTGCCCAATGTCGATGGGATTCGAGAGTTGATCTTAGTGGAGGCCCATAGTTCTTGGTATTCTATTCACTCGGGTGCCACGAAGATGTACCAGGACTTGCGGCAACATTATTGGTGGCGTAGGATGAAGAAAGATATTGTTGCATATGTGTCTAGGTGTTTGAACTGTCAGCAGGTCAAGTATGAGCATCAGAGGCCTGGTGGTTTGTTCCAGAGGATTGAGCTTCCCGAGTGGAAGTGGGAGAGGATTAGCATGGATTTCGTTACTGGACTTCCGATGACTCGGAAGAAGTTTGATGCTATTTGGGTCATTGTTGATAGGCTGACCAAGTCAGCGCATTCTATTCATGTTGCAGCCACTTATTCACCGGAGAGGTTGGATGAGATCTACATCCGAGAGATTGTTCGCCTTCATGGGGTGCCGGCGTCTATCATTTCTGACCGGGGTATGCTGTTTACCTCGCGCTTCTAGAGAGCAGTTCGAAATGAGTTAGGCACTCAGGTTCAGTTGAGCACAGCTTTCCATCCTCAGACGGACGGCCAGTCCGAGAGGACTATTCAGATATTGGAGGATATGCTCCGAGCCTGTGTCATTGATTTTGGAGGCTCGTGGGACCAATTTTTTCCTTTAGCAGAGTTCGTCTACAACAACAGCTACCAGTCCAACATTCAGATGGCTCCATATGAGGCGTTATATAGTAGGCGATGTCGGTCTCCAATCGCATAGTTTGAGCCGGGAGAGGCTCGGTTATTGGGTACAGATTTCGTTCAGGAGGCCTTGGATAAGGTCAAGATCATTCAGGACAAGCTTCGTTCGGCTCAGTCGCAGCAAAAGAGTTATGTGGATCATAAGGTTCGAGATGTAGCTTTCATGGTTGGTGAGCGGGTCTTGCTCCGAGAGTCGCCTATGAAGGGCGTGATGAGATTTGGGAAGAAGGGCAAGCTTAGCCCTAGATTCATTGGCCCATTTGAGATCCTAGATCGTGTGGGAGATGTGGCTTACAAACTTGCCTTGTCGCCCAGTTTGTCAGCCATGCATCCAGTGTTTCATGTGTCCATGCTTTGGAGGTATCACAGCGATCTAGCCCACGTGTTAGAAATTAACACTGTCCAGTTGGACAAGGATTTGTCTTATGAGGAGGAGCCGGTAGCTATTCTAGACCGGCAGGTTCGATAGTTGAGGTCGAAGAGTTTTCCTTCAGTACGTGTCCAGTGGAGAGGTCAGCATCCTGAGCCATCGACCTGGGAGTCCGAGTCGGATATGCGGACCGTAATCCTCATCTATTTCCTGACTCAGGTACTTCTTTCTTTTGTCCGTTCGAGGACGAACGATTATTTTAGAGGTGAAGAATGTGACGATCCAAAGGGTCATCACCAGTTTTTTCTTTCATTCTGCACTTTCGAGGACTTGAAAACCTCATTTTTACTTGCCTCGATTTGTGTGCGCAGTCCGAGCACATACCCGAAAAGCTTATATATGAGTTCTGTGTGAAAATGGTGAATTTTGATATTAATATGCATAATATTGACTTCGGTCAATATTTTGGGTAAATGGACCCGGACCCATGATTTGACGGTCCCGGAGGGTCCGTAAAAAATATGGGACTTGGGCGTATGCCCGGAATCGAATTCCAAGGTCCCCGGCCCGAGGAATGAATTTTTCTATGAAATTGTTTTCTAAAAATGTTTAAGGAAAATGAAAATGAAATTTGATCAAAAAGTGATGGTATCGGGCTTGTATTTTGGTTCCGACGCCTGATACAGGTCGTATATATTGTTTAAGCGCTTCCTATAAATTTTGGTTGAAAACGGACGTCGTTCGACATGTTTCGGACCTAAAATGGAAAATTTGATGTTTTATGAAATTTGAAAGAAATCATGGATTTTGAGCTTAATCCGATGTATATGATGTTATTTTGACGATTTGATCGCGCGAGTAAGTACATAGGATGTTTTTGAGGTTGTTCACATGTTTGGTTTGGAGCCCCAAAGGCTCGTGTAAGTTTTGGATAGGCATCAGATTGCATTTTCTCATTTTAAAAATCTGGTGTTCTCCAGTTCTGCAGGCTTCGCAATTGCGAAGCCAGCACTCCCAAATGCAAGCTCGCAATTGCGAGCATTTTATCGCAAATACAAGACTTTCCCTGGGCAGCAATCTTTGCAAATGCGAAGTAATTCATCGCAAATGCGATGCCTGCCCACGAGCCCAGACTTCACAATTGAGCCCAGCCCAGCCTTCATATGTGCTATAAATGTTAAGGACATTATGTCCTTAACTTGTATTTGCACCTTCTGTTGTTAAACTTTAGGACTCATGTCCATAGCTTCATATATGCAATGTCAATGTTAATGACATAGTGTTCTTAACTATATGCGTGTTGTGTAAATATTAAGGACATGGTGTCCTTAACTTCATGAATGATGTATAAATATTAGGGACAAAATGTCATGCCATGTCCTTAATTTCATATGTGCAGTGTAAATGTTAAGAACATGGCGTCCTTAACTTCATGTGTGCAAGTTAATGTTAAGGACACCGTGTCCTTAATATTTACACAACAGTCATGAAGAAAGGGTAAAAATATCTTTTTATATTAATTTTAATAGACTTGTAGCTATTTTTGCTCAGCATTTAAAATACTGAACAAAAATCAAATATCATGTTAAAAGTGGCTATCCCACGCTATTTAATATGCTTCACGAGCAATATTTAAAAATGTAATTATGCATCACGTTGATGCCATTACCTAAATTACGATATTCTCTTTAAAATGAAAATGAAAACCAAGATGTGAAAAAAAATTCCTCCCTCTAGATGTAGAAAAGTTACACTTAAAATAATAAGGGAGACAAGATTCTGAAACATTTTGAGTATGTTAGGGGTGTGAATAAAGCACCATATTAGTGATAATGCACGAAGGGTCATTCTGTGCCATGTTTTGATTATATTTGCACGAAGGGTCATTCCGTGCCATGTTTTGATTATATTTGCACGAAGGGTCATTCCGTGCCATGTTTTGATTATATTTGCACGAAGGGACATTTCGTGCTCTCATTTGATGGTAAATGCACGAAGGATCATTTCGTACCATGAAATGAGACTTATGTGAGGGAAAACACGAAGGGTTATCACGTGTATTTTATTTGATTTCTTTGGTGAGAATGAGAGTAAAAGCACGAAGGTTGATGTCGTGCAACTGTTGATTTTCCTGCTTTTGTTAATTATTGTTATTGCCCTCTTTCTTACTTAAGTTGTTGACTTTATATCCGGATTGTACTCCCCCATAGCATGCTTCCCTCCCCTTTTAACTGTTTAATTTTGTTATTCTTTCCTTTTATTGCATATATATATATTGAACTGCACAAGTTGATTTGGTAGTCATGTCTAGCCTCGTCACTACTTCGCCGGGGCTAGGCCAGACACTTACCAACACATGGGGTCGGTTGTGCTGATGCTACACTTCTGTGATTTTTGCACAGATCACGGTACCAGAGCAGCTGTTGAATCACAACAGTAGTATATTGACCGGGAGCTGACTTCAGTCTAGGGACTTTCGAGGTAGCCTAGCTGGCGTTCGCATGCCGAAGTCCCTTTTCCATATTTTCAGTTTGTTTTCATTTTACCGAGACAGACATTATGTATTTTCTATTCAAACTTATTTGTAGCACTCTTTAGTGGTTCGTGAGATAGCGACTCCAGTCTTGGGTAGAGAAAAATTAAACTTCCGCAATTTTTTTTGGGTTTTCATTTATTTATGTTTTAAAGACTTCCACTTTTAGTTAAATGACTCGTTAATATTATTATCGTTGGATTGTTATCGGAAAATGTTTAAATGCTTAGCTTGCCTAGCTCCGACAGTAGGCGCCATCACGGCTCCCGATGGTGGAAAATTCGGGTCGTGACAGATATAGGGGAGTTTTTCCAATTAAAGTGACAATCGAAACGGGATTATTTATTTTAAGCTTAGAGTCGCCACTTGGGATAGTTTATGGTGTCCCAAGTCACCAGTTCAAATCCCGAATAGAGGAAAATATTGACTCTGTATTACAGTCCGCGAACATAGAAATCCGGGTAAGGAATTCTGTTAACCCGGGAGAAGGTGTTAGGCATTCCTGAGTTCCGTGTTTCTACCACGGTCGCTCAACTGTTATTATTGGCCTATTATCTGATTTTAATACATGTTTTAGCCTATGGTTTGATTTTAACTTTCTAACCGCTTTAATTTAGTTTTTTTTGGGAAAGATTCAACGTCATCTAAAACACGTCTTGAACCACGTCACGTAAATTCACCCATGGTCCACGACACATTTTATCTAACGTTGTTGAGATTTGTATTTAGGTCACATAAATGCACACTCGAGTTTAGGAAGTAATTTAAATTACGGGCCTAAAGAAACTACGCCTTTTTCAAGTTTGCGAGGGCCATGAAAAATTCAACTAAATGGTACACCTCGATTTCTAAAGGATTAAAATAAAATAAGTGAAGGCCAAGCATTTTAAGATTTTATTTGGCATAGCACGTCTCAATTCATTAAAACTAACACGGTAAAATCAAACCAAATACACTGAAACAAATTGAGTCCAGCCCCAAACCTTTACAAACCACTGATAGTGACTACATTATCTAAATGTACTATACAAATTCATGATACTAGTACTAATAAAACACGATAATGAAAAAATATTGAAGAATAAAGTATGACTAAACAAATGAATAAGAAAGGAAATCTAGACAAAATCAAAATAGGACAAATCACCATTTAAAATATGCTAAAGGAAAAAGTGGGTCAGCCGATCTCAAAAAGACAAGAACACTACTCTAAACTACTCTACAAAATCATGTAGTTGAGCTCTTATTATTCTGAATTTCAGAAGTTTGTAAACAGAAAGCTAAGAGCTCATCTGTTATGTTATGGCTCTTTCTTAGAGCTCTCCCCTACTGTGTGGGATTGCACTGGTTTGTTGTTGTTGTTGTTATTGCTGCTGCTGTTGTCGTTGGCTCGAGACGATAAGAGAGAGGCGCCAAATTCTTCCTATGCAGGAAGATATTCGAAATTTATACTACTGCTCCGGAGGATTTTTGAACTTTACACTGCTGCTCACCTCCATACTTCGGCTTGGTGTGGCGCTTCAACCCTTTTGCTTTCGATGGTGTGAAGCGACACTATTAGCTACTAACTTGCACGAATCAATTTTCCAAGAAGTGGACTCAAAGTAGCCATGCCAAGTCTTCCATCGGGCTGTAATTTTCTCAGCTTACTAAGAGCATTTGCTCTTTGGCGGGCGATTACCTTTTCTTCATCTTTTTTTTATTCTTATGCATCATTTTATGCTTCTTCAAGATCCTTGAAGACGCCGTTGGAAGACCGAGATGAGTCTACCAAGGAAATGGTTATCGAAGATACTGCTTCCGAGGGTGTACCCCCGAGAGTGGATTAGACTTTTAGCTGTTATATATATTTGTTTGGTTCTTTGTTCCTTTGTAATCACCCTCCGTAGGCTTTTGTAATCATGTGTAAGGATCCTTTGTCTGCTCTTCTAATCATCGTTTACTAATGAAAAGTTTTTCTTCAATTTATCCCTGATTTATGCCGGATTTCATTTAATTTGTGTTTGCGAAGAATCGAAGCATGTTCTACAAACTTAGAAATTTCCTTTGTTTTTGATTGGTAAATCTGATTTTCCCTAGTATCTTCCTCGGACCAAGTCTGGGTGACTTGAAACAAACTTAGGTCGTCAGAACTAACACCTTCGAATTGAGTGAGAATGAGGCCTCAATTTTCAGAACAAAACTTACGCCTTTTAGACCCCATCGGTAATCCTCAAGGGATAATTTGCTTGAGCTCTGAGAATAAAAATAGATCTTAGTCTTTCGAAGACAGTCCTCGAGTGAGAGTTTGCTCAAGCTCGAGCGACCTAAAAACTTGTCTTGAACTTAGAGTGAAGATAACATTAAGGCATTATAGATAGACTCCGGATGAGGGGACTCCTGGACTCGGATGGCCCCGGATTAAAGTATTCGACAGAGCACTTAACTTGATTCGAAAGCAAAAATAGCCATGAGGCTTTAATAGTAATTCTCTAATGAAAACTAGCTCGGGCTTAGGTAGCTCGACGGTCAAAGAGTCAGGTGAACGATACACACCTATAATAGTAGAAATCCTCGAGATAGGGAACAATCTCGAGGCTTAGAATGATATTGATGGCTCCTTAGAGTCTGTTTTCATCTTGACATGGATCCTCGAGATCGAGCACCATACCGAGGCTTAGAATGATATTGATGGATCTTTATAGCCTATTGTTATCTTGAGAAAGATCCTCGAGATCGTGCATCATCTCGAGGAATAGAATGATGCGAGGGTTTTGATACCTCGAACGTTGTATGTGAGCGCTTATCTTATGAAACGACCGAGGTGATCATGACGGTACGTCTTCCCAAAGTGGTAATGGCTTAATCAATATTTTTGATTGGCCTTTGAAGTAGGCGTACAGTCACCGCTTGCTCTATATATGGGTTTGTCTTCCCTCTTTTGAGTATTTCACTATTCCGAGTAGCTTTCCTCCTTCATATAGTTCTTCTTTCCTACGTTAAGTCCTTCACTATTTTAACTTTAAAGCCCTTGCTCTAATTCTCGCTCTAATTCTCTGATTTTAGCATAGTTATGGCTGCTACGCCATGGTCCGTTTGGCAAGGAGAAGCAAAATTCCGCCTCTGGTTCCCACCTATTTGATGGTACTCCACCGGTGTCAGGCGACCCAACCTCGGGACATTTTGTTTTGAGAGGGGACTTTTCGTTAGAAAAAACTCCCAATGATCAGGGTCATTGGGAGTATGCCTCGAAGTTTATTTCTTTAATAGGAGAAGGGCACCTTGAGTAAGTGAGGAAAGATTGTTGATGGAAGGAAAATGCAGTACTACAGGAACCTTCCCCTAAAGAGAGCATCGTGGATCATGCCGAGGGGGCTTTTGAACGTATACACGTACCCCTTTATGCTGGGTCCCCTTAATAGGGTTGTGGTCGACCTCTGCCGAAAGTATCAGGCTACCTTGGCACATGTTCATCCTTCATTTTTGAGGATAGTATTGATGATGAGATTCTTTGCGGAGGAAGAAGGACTTGATTTCACCCTTAGTCGTCTCATTAGGACATACCGGCCTTTTCACAACCGATGCCTCCCAACCCTATGATGTCTATCCACCAGGCCCTTTGTTATTGATGATGATGAAGATGGGGATCAGGGATAGATGAGCCAATTCGTCTGACTATGGACTATCAACATTATCCCTACGGATTTTCTGCCATTTCTCGAGGAATGGAATTTTACACGTAAGTGGTACACTTGTGCCTTCATTGTTTTGCTTATGGCGGAGGCAGGATCCGTAAATGTGCCTTTATTTCCCTTTCTACAGTAATTCTATGGATGCCATACGAAGTCCCTGACCTAATGGATTGGGCTTGGAAGTTGACGATCCACTTGACTTATGACAATCGTAAGTGGTGAGACTTGACCAAGGGTAGATGGGAGGCAAAACACCACGGTACGTGCTATGTGATTTTCTCCTTTTTTAAAAGGTACTTTGTTTTTATGCGTACTAACTCCATCATTGTAGGCATTGGGGAGTTCTTTAATGCGAGATCGTGCCTTCTCGGAGAGGGAGAAGGATCCTCAGCTTTGGGGCCGAGGAATAATAGTAACAAGCGAAAAGGGCCTTCGTGGAATGACGACAGTTATAGCAAGGCAAGTCTAGCCCGGGGGCGTAAAAAGGATGTATCAGCTGAGCCTGCAGAGCACGAGATCTTCGAATTTAGAAAAGCAGTCCCTCCTCCGCTTCCATCTTCTTTAGACATCAAAGGTACCTCAAGGAACGAGGGTTCTCAACAACCGACTTCTTCTCACATCGAATGTACTTTGAGGGATGTTCAAAGCCAGGGGCCACATATATCGAGCAACTGTATCCCAACCGATAGTGGTTCTGCTGGGGTTGATTGAGCCAGACTAGCGTATATGCGCTCGATTTATGAAGAGGCTCAGCAGCTCTAATATGTGGGGAGTTTTGGCCGATTGTATTGGTTTTATAGTTTTTGTAATTTTTACTCTCTTATCGAGTTTCTACTTCATAGGCTTTAAACAAGCTCAACTCTGAGCTGCTTCGTCATGAGTCCAGGCTACGAAACACCGCAGATAAGGAGAAATCCATCAGGCTTATTTATGATGAGAGAGAAGACAATTAGGAGCACTTGCATTATGAGGCAAGTCGAAGTCTGAACTACGAAAGCTACCTCGAGGAGCAGGTAATTTATGTTCCAAGGGAGTGAATGTTTCTTCTTTTGTTTCATTTACTTTAGTTGCATAAAAATATGGAGGACCTTGAACACCTTTGGAGCAAAGTTGGTCAAGCCATGTGTGAGTGCGATGAGCTAAAGGCTCGGGTGGACGCCCAGGTTCCGGATAAGAAGGATGTTTTGGCCAAGGCTTCTGCCCTCAAAGTACAACTCTGCAGCACTCATGAGATCAGCTCGATCCGAACAGACTTGTTTAAAAGGCTCAAGTCTGAGCTTCTGAAGATGAAGGCTGAAGTTGTGGATGCCTGGTCTGAAGCCGAAGTGATCCGAACTAAGGCTGATAATAAAGTGGCCATCTATTTGAAGGGCGCTGCCGACGCTTGAGCTGATATGAGGGGGGCTCTTGACCATGAGAGCAGAAGCAATGAGTATGCTCGGTGCAGATCTCGAAGGGAAACCCTCGAGGAGATCCACGCTAGGGGCTTTGATCTCTTGGAAGATATAAAGCAGGCAAAGGTGGATGAATATGATGCTAAGTTTCTTCAGTTCGATGCCGAAGATAGCTAGAAAGAGGCCGACGGTCCATAGTCCTTGAGGGGAACATAGATTTTGCTTTTTTCTTTTCAATATTATGTATGGTGTTGCTAAAAGACTTTGTAAGTGAAGCCTTATTTAATTATAAAAGGAAAAAATTTGGTTCTTTTCTTCTTCGCATGTGCACGTCTTTCTTTGCTTTTAGTTTCGACGCTTTATCAATGATTGGCCGGATAAATTTTGCCTTGGGGTAAAAAAACCTTTTAGGATTTCAATATGGCCTTGAGACTCGTCGGGCCAGCCCGTAGGCTTTTAAGCATTTGCCTTTAGGCATTCTTAAGTGTGTTTGTGTTAAATCTTTAAGTCGGGTTTCGACTTTTGTTTATTGTTCTTCAAGTTGTTGGATTTTAAGCTGGCTATTAGGCTCTTCTGCATTTGGGTCAGTATGACCTTTTTGTATAAGCCGACATTTTAGATCTTATGCTTTTGTTCATAGGCATATTCAGTTAACTGTTTCGCATTCAGTCTCCTAGTCAGGTTTCGACTTGAGCTCATTGACCCTTATGTTTTGAATTTAAAGGTGGCCCTTAGGCTTTTACGCGTTAGGTTGGTATGACCTTTTGTATGGGCTGGCAGTAGTGGCTCTTACGATAAGTCGGTACGACCTTATATATGGGTTGGCGATAGTGGCTCTTACGCATTAGGTCGGTACGACCTTTTATATGGGCTGGCGGCAGTGTCTCTTACACATTAGGTCGGTACGACCTCTAATATAGGCTTTATTTTTCCCTAGTTAAGGACTTTTTGAAATTGTGTTTGCCTGACTATTCGACGGTTCGATAAAAGTCTCGACTGTGAGTCATTATTTGGCGACCAACGAGCACCTCGGGAGGTTTTGCTCGGTGGCTGAGTGTCTCGAAGCCTAGAGTTTGGAGCTGACATGGTCGAATGTCTTTTTCCTATATCGAGGGTAGCCTGTTTAACCGGTTCTTTTAGAAGTAATTGAAGGACTGTGATTTTATAGCGACGGTCGAGCATCCCCGAGTCGCGTTAGTTTGGTCTTAGCCTTGTAACCGTAGTCATTTATTTTTGGCCATAACCTTTTAGTTCCCGAATGAACTAGTTTTGGCATCTACATAGAGGGTATTCCATTTTAGGGGTCTTACTAGTTCGAATATATATCCTAAACTTTAAGGTCGGGGTAATGCCTTTTTGTAAGGTCTTATAATTTTTACATGCCTTACTTGAGGTCTTACAATTTTGGTTACTTGGTACAAGTATGGCTTACGCCTTGCTTGAGGTCTTACAGATTTTGGTGCTGCCACATGAAGGTCTTACGAGGTCGAGGTTGCCCATATGAGGTCTTGTGGCCTCTGTTTTGATAAGTCGATGGGGGTGGCAATTGGCGATAGTCCCCGAGATAAAGAAAGTTTTCTTGGCTCGAGAGCCATTTTTGTAGGCTTAATATTGCCTCGTTGAGGGTCTATGAGTTCGATGCTTCCAACCCGGAAGTCATACATCTTTTAGTTTTTGATGCCAGTCCCCGAGTGTTCGGGACGTTTTTGGCTTTGGAGCCATTGTTTTTAAGGAATAGCGAACTTCTTTGAAACACAGAATGCTTTGATGAAGGGGAAAGTATTCTTTGACTACTTGGTACAAGTATAAACGTTTTCTCTATCAAGGGCTCAGTTATTCTATACGAACATGGTTCGCTAGACCATTTTGCTCGGTACATCATTTTCCTATCAAGACCCCATTTAGCATATATTGTCTTCTCCGAGGAAGTGACCTTCCGAGGGGATTCCCCCTAGTATTCAAGGTTGATTTAAGAGAAGCCTTGGAAACTTGTTGAGTCTTCCTTAGGTAGCATATAGATGTTGCCTCGTTAAAAACCTTGTTGGTAATACCATACTTGGGATAAAATCCGGTCGAAGGAAAAAGTGCAACGTATGCTTTTGGAAGCTAAGGCCATAATATTGGAAAGAGCTTCGACTGTTTCAATCGGATACCTGCCCACAGGTTAGTGTGAAATGTAACTAAAAAGGTAGATGATTATACCTTAGTGTCGATGGCGCCTTGAGCCTCGATGTGCTTCAATCGTTTGCTTTTGGGATACAATATGGTCCTTTTATTGTTTAGTTGGGTGTAGCCGAGCATATAGCTTGTTATTCCTATTTTACTATTTCCTTATCCTTTGGCTCCTTCGATGGTGGAATTATTCGCGGTGGTGCCACATTATGCACCATAAGCATCTCTTTTTGCTGCATGTTATTCCCCGTAGACGGGCACGATTTGGTCGAGTAGTCCGAGCTGCTCCACCACCCTCAACTAGATGGATGTTGGCCGAGCTACCTGGATCCACAAGCACACGCTTAATTTGAAATTTATTTACAAGAAAATAAATTACCAATGCATCCTTGTGGGTCTGAGATAGAGCCTCGATGTCTACGTAGCTGAATGTGAGGGCGTCATCGGATATGTAACCTCGAGTTCGCTTTTCCTTGGTGATGGATATTTTGTTCTCCTGACCACGGGTTCTTGAGGAGCATCGATACTGTCGTGCCCACTTTTTTCCATCCCCGCAGAGAAAGGTCCGGGTTTCGACATTCCGTTGGGTGTGATGACTCATTTCCTTTTGGGAATTGGGTATTTAAAGAGTCGCCACCTAACGAGTTATGGTGCGTTAGGACACCTAGAGTGTTTAACTCTTGGATTGGTTTGCATTACCAGAGATTTAGGGTAAGGGCTCAAAATAACTTGATAGGAAGGTGTTAGGCACCCCTCTTGGTCCATGACTATGGGTCCCGGCCGAACTTATATTCACAAATTAGTCCATCACAAATAAACAGTTGAATCAAATAGGTTGCAAGTAAGCACGTTGGATAACTCAAGTAATAAGATAAAGATTTTTGAATAAATTGTAAACAAAGGTTTAAATATAAAAGGAATTTTGGTAAAAGGAGGAGTCCTAGATTGGTTAGCCTATAGGATCACCCCACATAATGTCCGGTAAACACTCCTCGATGAGGGGCTACACATGACATTAGCACATAGTCATCATATCCCACATCTACCCTTCCCATCCCCTTAGTGGTCATGCAAATAGAGTGTTTGGTCGACGATCTCTATCGCGTGCTGTTACCCGTCCCTTCTTAATGGCCCTGAAGGGATTTAGGACCTCTACCAATAGGTGGTTCTAGACAGACTCCTAAGGTTTTAACGGTGAAAATTCTAACTCGACATGCAAAACAATTAGGACTTTTAGCACATAAGAAAAAGGGAGCAATTAGAGGCTCAAAGTTTCCTCCTCAAACAAAGCACATAAACAACACGACTTAAACACAGTTAAGGGCTCTTTACTAAATAGTATCCTAAGGAAGGATATCTTGGTGAATATGAAGGAGACAAGCAATTTATTTTTATAAACTCAGGAGTAATGACCTTAGCAGTTGCCTATTGATTTCTTAAAGCTTGTTAGAATCAGAAAAACATTAAGTCATAGAAACAGTTTCAGAATTATAGTTTAAAAATGCCCTATAGGCTTGCCTATACACGGGATACTGATGACCGCATTTTACACTAAGGGGCAGATTTTAAAACAAACTTTTAAAGATCCTATGGGCATGCTGTCTAATGATAGATTGAGGCAGTTTTAAAAGAACTTGTTTCAGGAAATAAACTACTTAATTAAACCAATCTAGAAGTGAACTAAACGTTAACCGAATTGAGTTATTTAAACTAAACTTAGGCGAGATCCATAGGTAGGATTTGATATTGTTCTCTATAGGCAAGATATCTAAGTTTAATACTGATTTTAAAACACTTGCAAGCATGGAAACATACACAAACACTTGTTATAACAGAATCTGGGTTAAATTACATCCTATAGGCGTGACATCTATTTGTTAAGCCAATTTTAAGACTTGTATTCATGGAAACATACATAAACACTTGTTATAACAGAATTTGTGTTAAATTGCATCCTATAGGCATGGCATCTATTTGTTAAACTGATTTTAAGACATTGTAGACATGATTTCTATTACTGAGTTATTTGAAACCTATAGGCATGGTTTCTAGCATGGTATGACAATATGTAAAGCCCTATAAGCATGATTTCTACTTGACAAAGCAATCAGATTAAAATGTAAAGTCCTATGAGCATGATTTCTACATGTATTATCCCATAAACATGTAGCTACCCATCCCTTTACTAGTTACCCCAATATTTGTTTACAAGTTATTACAGACCATGTGAATGAATTACATAAGTAGATAAGAAAATAGGAAGATATTCTATAGGGAGCCTTCAATTAGGCCGAAATTTCCAAAGACTCCAATGGCCTAAATTCCATAGACAATGTCATACTCTAGGTACATCAAAGTTCCCTAAGGATCTCAAGGATCCCGGGCAGTGCTTACACCTAGACTTTGTAAGAAAAATTGAATAAGTGCAGTGTGGAAGGGCCAGATTTAGTATGCCAGAGTTTAGAGGGTTCTCTAGAGGATCGCAAGGCAGTACACATACTGGAAGGGGCAGAACTTATTGACTTAGGAGTAGACTGAAAATGCTTGACACAAGTTGAAAGGTTTTAATAAAAAACTATATTAAAAAGGAAGTTTTTTTTAAAGTGATTTAGTAAAACCACAGAGACAGTTTGAAAAGAGATTTGAGTGATGAACAAAAGTCCAAACACAACACCTTTAAGACAGATTCATACAGAGCCAGGAGTCGCAGCACCAAGGTAAGTTCAGTAGTCAAAACAGGGGTCAAGGGATTTAGGGATACATAGAACACTTGATTTTGAACACATAGTCAAGCAATGGTCTAGGAATTGATATAGACTTGCTCAGAAATAGCTTTTCGAACATAGTCACATAATCAGACATAAAGAACAAACTCACATACATGGGTGATAGGGATTTGGGGATGCATGGAGCACATGGTGGTAAACACATAGAGATAATTGGTGCAGACATGTTCAGAAACAACACAAAGGTGTAATATACTAATCTTAAGGATGGGGAGTACATAATAATGTAAACATCAACTACAAGTTTCTCAACAAAACCATAAATAGAAGCAAACTAGAAATAGGATGAACTAAAACAATAAAAGAATCATATTGTTGATGGAACTTTGAATTAAAACTAGAACATAGTAGTAAAGTGGACAATAAGCAAAGTGAAAGAGCAGGAGAACACAATGGTTAGCCTTGGCTTGCACCTGACTAACTTAGAGTAGTAGCAAGTAGCACAAAAGAGAGCAGAAAACTTTAAGTGTAAGAGAGAGAGTTTTGAACCAAGAGTGTTCGTGTGTTTGTACCGATAAGAGAATGTGTATATATAGTTTGAAAGCATGTAACAAAATAAGGTAAACATTAAAGTCCATCAGTTAGGTCAAGGTAAGTACTCCTTTAATTGAGGAGTTAACTTCAAACGATAATAGACATATGGCAAATAAGGAAGGAAATCGTATAAGGCTGAACATGACAAATAAGGAAATATTTTTTGCATAGTACATGTACACAACATGTAATAGAGTCTAGGTTCCGCTTATTTCAATGAAGGAAAGACTTAAAAAACCAATTAATAGCATAATTGACCATAGAATAAGGTCAACAAACATTATACAAAGGTAAAAATCAGTAGAGATATCATGCAGAATCAGTAAAAGATCAATCACAAATATTCAAGAATTCAAAAATATAAGAGATTACTGATTT
Organism: Nicotiana glauca; assembly: GCA_026770625.1. NCBI lineage: Eukaryota > Viridiplantae > Streptophyta > Magnoliopsida > Solanales > Solanaceae > Nicotiana > Nicotiana glauca. The sequence continues at coordinate 147,984 of MU747103.1, read as the reverse complement.
AGCACCACTTTATAAGAACAAACACATGGTAAGAAAAACTAGAACCCTAAGAGGTTGAGTAGGACAAGAATCATATATATAATTAGGGATTCATGTAGAGCATAGTCTAAATTAGTAGGCTAAGAATGATACAGCCTGGAGAAGTGAAGAATCAGAAACATTGGTGAACAAAATAGGGCAAAATCGCATAATAAGTAGAGATAACCATAATTAGGAACCCTAACAAGCAAACGTAGGGAAAAAATCATGGAATCATAGAAACATACATATTAATTGAACGCGTTATCAAAACAAAAATCAGAAACCCAAGATTGGAACTAAGAAATTAGGGGTTTCAACATAGGCGGGTTGAAAAAGGAGTAAAATCATAGAATCTGTCGAAATATGCAAGAGATGGAAGTTTTCAACATAAAGAATCGGTTTAACAATGTTTTGGAAGAAGTTCCGAAAACCGTAATTTGAGAAGGAGGTAAAACATACTTTGAAACCGGTGATTTTTGCAAAGAGTTACAAGGATAGTGTAAAACATCAAATAAATGGACTCAAATTGTTTAAAAATCGTACAGATCTAGGAGTTGTAGACAAAAATTAAGGTTTCAGAAGAAAACCCAAGTAGAGATGGAAGAACCTATTTAGAAACTGAAAGATCGTAACAAATATAGTGTGATTTTGCTCGAAATCATGCCAGAGTAGCCATGAATAGCCAAATAGCAAGCCCTAGATAAAAGTCGATGTGGCCCAGGGCCCTTGAAATCCTTAGAGAAGATGTGCATGGAAATAGAGGAGCCATTGGAGGCTTAGGGTTGAAGGGTGATCACCGTAGAAGACCGGAGAATGAGGTCGGCGGTTGAGAGGATCTAGGGTTAGGTTGAGTAGTTGAGAGATTAGAGAATATTAAGTCAGCAAAGTTTGGAAATGAGGCTAGGGTTATGGGTCATTTGAATTAAAAAGGAAAGAACTCATGGGGGTCGTTGATCATTCAGATCAACGACCAGGATTTAGCTGGTCTTGGGTCGGGTAGGCGGATTTAGGGCTTGGGTCGAGTATTTTACTAGGAAATTGGGTTGGGGTTGGGTTCAATTTAGGCTGTAATTGAAATGTAAATCTGGCTATATTTTAAATAGCCAATTTTTCCTATATTAATTTATAATAAATAATAAATAATTTCTGGAAAATAATTTTATGTACCAAAATGATTTAAAATATATATTCATCATTTTAAATATATAGGAGATCAATTTTACCCATATAAAAAATAATTATACATTAATGGGCTAATATTGATATTATATGCAATTTAGTTTTAAAAAACCAAATGCAATTATAAAAATACATAAAAAATATATTTACCATATTTTAGCATAAATATAGAAATTAAATGGCTAAATCACCATAACAATAACTTGGGGGATAATTATTGGGGATTTTATGAATAAAAGGGAAGGAAATAAATCAATTTAAATCCTTAAAATTATGGGAAAAAATTATAAAAACATTTTGCGTGCTTATATATGCATTTATATGCTATTTTGAAGGTATTTATGTATATTTATATTATATAGGGAAAGATTGGGTATCAGTAGATTCATTCAAAGATCATGTGGATGACATGTTGTGGCATATCTGTTTCACTCTTCTTGGTCGCCCTTTTTTTCCTGAAACTGACTTTTAGCTCGATCGCTGAGGAATTATTGGAGGTGACCTTTGTTGAGTAGTCGGGCTAGTTATTCCCTGAGTTGTCGGAAATCCTCGATTTTGTGACTGTGTGTGTTGTGAAATTCACACACTAAGTTAAGGTTCCTTCGCGAATGATCTGATTGTGCATTCCTTGGCCACCTGGTGTGTCTGATTTTACCGATGGCAAATACGATGTCTGAAATATCGACATTGAAGTTGTGTTCCGACAAGAGGGGTGCCTCTGTCTGCCCTGTGTGCCTACCGAATCCATCTTTGCTAACAAGTCCCCGAGGATTCTGGCCTCGATCTATCATTCGGTCATTGTGGGGTATGTTGCACCTGGGGGCATTTCTTCCATCTTCACTGTATGGTTGGTATCTTTCTTTGTTTGGCTTTGGCTCATTTGTCGGAAGCGTGCTAGGATATACCGAGGCTTAGGGGACTCCTAGTTGGTCATCTTCGACCATGATCTTTGATTGGTATCGGTTGTGGATATCCGACCAAGTCACGACGGGATATTCGACTAAGTTTTGCTTGAGCTGTTTCGAAGCTATCGAGCTTTGCTCGTTCAAACCTTGAAGAAGGCCTGCACTTCCCAGTCATCGGATACTGATGGTAGTTACATTCATTCCATTTGAAAGCAAGATACGAGCTCTCGCAGCATCTCGTTCTCCCTTTGCTTGATTTTGAAGACATCGGATTTCCTTGTAGCTACCTTGATGGAACCGGCATGTGCCTTTATGAAGGAATCTGCCAGTAAGAGTGGCAAACAGGCGGATCAGGTCGGATATGGTTCGGGTTGAAAATGGGTAATGAAAAAATGGATCAATTATCTGAACCGACCCATATTTAATAAGGATAAAAAATGGGTTAATCGGCGGATAATATGAGTTACCCATATTATCCATGACTTCTTGTATATGATCACTTTTGGGAGAATTCTTAGTCTTTCTAACTTGATGAACCGGTAATTTGATGCTTTATAAATGTAAAAGTTAGACTCATTGGTTATCCATTGGTTACTCATTTGTTATCCATTTTCTAAATGAATAATATAGATCTTATCCATATTTTACCCGTTTTTAAAGAGTTCATTATCCAACCCATTTTTTAGTGGATAATATGGGTGGTTAACTGTTTTCTTTTAACCATTTTACCACCCCTATCTGCCAGTATGGCAAATGAATCTATCGAGTTTAGGGATAGGTTGTGATACCACATCATCACCCCTTTTGAAAGCATCTCTCCGAACCTTTTTAGAGGGATGCATTCGATCTCGTCATCCTTTAGGTTGTTGCCCTTAACTGTATAAGTGTAAGTAGTGACGTGCTCGTTGGGGTCCGAGGTTTTATTGTACTTCGAAAGGTCGGGCATTTTGAACTTCTTTAGAATGGGTTTTTGGGCCGCTTCCTGTAGGAACGGATTTTGTACGAACTTCTTCAATTCTACGCCTTTCAAGATCGGGGTTGCGCCCAAAATTTGATCGACCGTAGAATTGTAGGTCTCTAACTTCTTGTCGTTGGCTTCTATCTTGTTCTCGTCCGACTCGATCCTATTTTTGAGGTCCTCAAGTATCTTTATAATGGTAGGATCAGCTACCGACCCGTTGTTGCTTGATCTTTATGGTACCTGCTTAGCTTGGGGAGCCGTTTCCTGTGCTACCGTACTGGGAGTTTTCTGGTGGCTTTGCAACTAAGTAATCACCAGCTGTTGTGCTTGTATCATAAAGATGATGTGAAGGCCAACCCCTTGTTCTTCCTGAGTAAGGGTTTTTCGAGCTTCTTGTTGATCTCCTTGGTGTGTGATCATATTGGTGTGGAAGCTTATTTGGACGTGTTTAGCATTGCGCGAGACTACATCCACGAGAATTGGTTCCGGTGCATCCTCAGGGTTTCGTGGTGGTACACCAACACCTGGAACAACTACACAATTTTCTACATGGTCCTCAAGAATGTTGGTTTCATGTGCGTTTACTAGGTTAGACATTTTGACCTAAAATTAAACATCTTGGACAAGAAAAGGTGTGAAAGATAACTTGCGTTATGTGGTAAATCAGCAAGAATACAATCACTATTATTTTTAGTGACAAGGTGGGCTCCAAACTGTTTACCTTGAAAACAGTAATAACAATTAGATTTGACTTTATGGTTCTAAAAATATGTGATCTATTTTTATGCTAGTTGTTAGGAAATAGATGCTATATGAAAGATTAGAAAGTAAGATAATAGCTTGTAGACAATATAATAATCAAACCGAATGGCTGGAAATCTGGGCCTCGAGGTCGAGTCGGATGACCGGCTAAGGGCATTCGATGTAGGATTAGCAGTTACGATTAATTTGATGGCGGCTCTTTATGATAAATAATGAGTAATAAATTAAGAACAATAAATAGAACACAATGAATATAAGCAATAAATGTAAATAATGAAACCATAATAATATGTTTAAGTTAGAGAGCAGAGAATGTTCTTGTATTGGATGTAGTGTGTAGTATCCTTTTTACAAAATGAAAAAGGTCCCCTTTATAAATGAGCGCGATCATAACATAGTAAGTGCAACAAAAACAACCCAGTAAAATTCCACTAGTGGGGTCTAGGGAGGGTAGTGTATGCGCAGACCTTACCCCTACCCTAAAGGAGTAGAGAGGTTGTTTCCGGAAGACCTTCAGCTCAAGAAAATAGAAAGACAAAAAGGGAGAAATTTTTACTAACACCACATAAATCATAAGAAAAATAGGAACTACATTAAATTCATAAGAAAGAAGCAAAGCAAAAGCGATAGGTGGTAAATACGTCATGCATTGAAAAGCGAAATAGTAAGATACAATATTACCGATAGCTATCCTAGACAAAAATCCTACTAGGCTAGTCTTATAGAGGAGCGAAGTAAGGCAAGACTCAACTATCTCCTAACCTACAATCCTAATACTTGACCTCCACATTTTCCTAACAAGTGTCATGTCCTCAAAAATCTGAAGCCTCGCCATATCCTGCCTGATCACCTCTCCCCAATACTTCTTAGGTCGCCCCTTACTTCCTCTTGTACCCTCCACAACCAGCTGCTCACACCTCCCTACTGGAGCATCCGGGCTTATCCTCTGAACATGCCCGAACCATCTGAGCCTTGCTTCCCGCATCTTGTCATCAATGGGATCCACGTACACCTTCTCCCGAATATAACATAGTACAAAGTGCATTCATTAAAAAGATAAGAGGTTGGCACAACTATATAATGCCACATACGCGCTTGGACTAGCATAGTAGGCTAGGTCAGCTTTAATCATCTGCCTTGGGAACTTCCACTAGTGCGTCATAACTGTTGCTTTACATTTCCTCGAGATCGATCATTATGAACCATTGGGGGAAAACTCTGAGCTAGAGTTCGAGCCTTCCGGGGGTGGTCTTTACAAAGCGCCCTAATGATCTTAAAATCGAGCCCTCTGATTTTCACCATATAAAACATTACATGAGGTTAAGCACTGCCTCCATTATTGCATAAGGCTCAATGTTTCTTTCCTCTACATAGGGCTAAGCATTGCCCTCAAAACACATAAGGCTAATTGTTATCTTGTCCCGTTCTCGCGTACAACTAAACATCAACTATTCCCTCTATCGAACGATAGATCTTTCCGTATCTTTGAATTTTATAGACTGAAACACTGCCACAATGTCTGAAGACGTCATAGTCCGAGGGAATCATCCTCATAGCCCGAATACATTATTCCATGGACCGAGGATCTATCAAAACTGCACGTCATTATTCAAAGGTGTCAAAGTCAAAAGGCACCCTCCTCATGGCCCAAGGACACCATTTAATAGTCTACGAATCCCTTATCATACACTTCATGGCTTAGGACGTCAAAGTCTAAGGAAATCATCCTCATCGTCCAAACACAACTCTCATGGTCCAAAGGAAATTTCCATCAATTTTAAATTTTCGCAATAAACCCATCTATATTCGCGCTCATCGTGTTTTTAGTTTTGGAGGTCAAATATGAAGTAATCGTTCTACAAACAGGAGCAATTCTTGCTCCGATTTCCATTTACAATGTTCACATCCTTTGATTATCTCAAACGTAATCGATGATAAGCAGTCAATCACCCTTTTATCCCATAATCGATCAAATACTTGCCTTATACTTCCGTAACATTCAAATTTGCATTTATAGCTCCACCCAAATTATCTACCACTATTATATAAACTCCATCAGTTTCGCTCGTGATTAGATCCAGAGCCACAAATGTCCTGAATCACTTAAAGCCAGTGATATGTATGAAACTCAGGAACCAGGGTTCGGCCCCCATTTTTTCAAAGAACACATCATCCTCTCTTATTTTGGTCAAATTGTTCATAATTTTCTTTAAGCTAGAACTCTTTCGTCATTCCCAGGTATAGAGGGGCAGTTTGTTAATACCCAATTTTGCCCTCATATTTTTATAATATCATATGTAATTTCAAAATATTATTTTTTGATCACCACCAATTTACCAGAGTCGTATAAGTATTTTCTATAATGGTTCATAATTTTTAAGGTTTTAAAATTAATTTTCTTGCATTTTCATAGTTCAAATAATTATTAACTATCATTTGAAATTACTTTTGTGATGAATTAATCATCCAAATTTTCATAGTTTACGTATATGCTTTATAACATTTTACATCATTTCATATAATTAAGTTTGCATGTTTGATCTATTTATACAATATTTGCAACTAAAGCTTATATTCTATACATAATTATATTTATCATATTATTTTTAAAATGGATTTTTTATTTTTTATTTTATAATGTTAAGCTATTATTTTCAACCATTTTATTGCGTAAGTAATATTTTTATTATTTATTAATTACTTTTTCTAAATGATTTTTAATAAATTTTGTATATTTAATTGAAAGACCAACATAGGGCTAATTTTGGACCAAAATTAGACTCAAAGAAGTTGACCCATCTCCATTTAACCCTTTAGCAGCCCAAACCGAACTATCTCTTCATTTAACCCGATCACGACCATTTTAAACAACCCGCCGAGTGTTTATTCTATCTCAACCGTTGATATCATTGATCAACGTCCCACAGACTCCCTCCCATCTTTTATTAACCAAACCCAAACCCTAAATACCCAGTCTTCTATGTCTCCACCCATAAATCTTCTTACTATCTTTTCTTCTCTAAGAAAGCTTAGTTGCAACTGCTTATTTCCTCTTCGATTTCAACCTAGAGATGGAATCTGCCTATGATATACTTACCTTAAAAATATTCTCTCATCATTGGTCGTCCATTTATGGTGTTACTTAGGTACTTGCCTAAATTTGGAAAGTATCATTTCCGATATCGGACTGAAATGAATCTAACCTTCAATTATGGGCATTATTCCGTTTATATACGGTCAACGAAGAGCGATATGCACTCTTGGATCGATTTTCAGACGATTGAACCTAGTTAGGGTTTGAGACTATCCATCGCCTTTACTAATTTTGATTTGCATGTGATATTTACTTTTCTTATTTGCGCTTAATTGATTGTTTGCCATGTTTGTTCTTTTAATTTTTACCACTATATAAAACCCTTTCCCCTCTTCCCCTGGATATCTGAACGACTACTACTATAACTATTCTCCCAGTCTCATTCATTCTATATTATTCTGAGATTTGGAATTTTCGCTGTTTGAAAGTTAAGGCCGCCGCACTCTGTTCATTAACATATTCTAGTGCAAGTACTGCTCGGAGCCCAGTTCGAGGCTCATGTGAACTGTGAAGTACTCGGGGTTTGGGAGTTCATCATTCTCCAGTAATCACATCTATTCTTGAGATTTTAAGTTTTTCATTCTTTCCGTAGTGTGTTTGCAGCTGGTTAGTATATTATACTCTCGTAATTTTATTACCCTATGATTGTGTTTATGATTGGTTAGTATCTTCTAGTGCAAGTCTGCTCTAGTTCAGATTTTTCCATAGTTACATAAGTTGATTTATGATGTTTACTTGGCTTACAATTAAACCTTGTTGATATTTATCGCACTTTATTTGGATCCCTAGAAAATGCGTCTATTTAGAACTATTTTGTTCTTGTTCAATTACTTATGTATCACATGCTGATTACTGCAAATCATGTGATGTCACAGTCTAAGTGCTTTATCTTAATGTGCTCATCCTTGACATTACTACCTTTAACACATGCCCATTGTAGATGTCCAGCTTAATTAATTGATTATCTTCATGTTAAGTCTAATTGATTTCTCAAGACTGTTGCTTATCATGAATCAACTTTTGGCTATATAAATTCTATATGCCACTATTGTTGCCATGCCAAGGTAGACTTGTTCTTTACGTTGATGCCATGTGCTCACTGATCGTTTGAGACTCCTAGGGTGAATTACAATATATCTCTAGTTTACATCTCTTTATGTTGACTAAGACAAGTCCTTGCCCTCTTCACGTGATGCCTGTTTACTTTATTTACCTAAAAGCTAGCATATTCTCATCTAAATGCTTATATGTTGATTTTAAAACCATTGTGTGGTAAACTGTATTTTTTTGATATTTCACATGTTAAGCTCTACAAGTTACTTTTTCTTATTAGGCTCTCATGTTAAAGCTTTCATGCTAAGAATGTATCTCACTGATCCATGTTAAAGCTTACATTCCATCCTATAATATTGTTTCTCTTAAACAGTGTTTCCGGAACGATAACCATAAACTTGCCTCATATATGCTTTTTGTGCCTTCCACTTTAGTATGATCCTGTTTATACGTCTTGACTAGAGCTGTCATTAGTCACAACTTTAAGAACTATGTGTTTCTGCTTCAAAGCTTTATATTTAATTCAATGTGTAGTTGCACATGTATGGCTGAGTTTGGCATCCATTTGGGTAAGTAAGTTATTTGTTTGGTCTTGGTAGGATGGGCTTACCTTGGTATTGACTTTTCAGAGCATACAGTCTACACCAGGAGTTTGGGTCTGCTCTCTGCATGAAGTCGTAATCATGTTTAAAGACCCATATGTATAAATAGGTTATTCTACATTTGTATTGTGGGTGGAAATATTTAAGATAAATTGTAATTGCTTGTAAAGCTGAATAATGGGGAAAATAGTCACACAAAAAAAGGGTTGGAATATTCTAATGCTTGCATGAAAGGGTAGAAAACATACTTATAGTTTCTATGTATTTTATCTGCTATTTTATTTAGCATGCCTTAGTTCTTATTTTGTTTAGCGTACTTTATTTTTGTACATTAATAGGATCATGCTTATAGGGATTAAACACACTTCACTTGTACACTATTCAAATCATGTTAGTATTCGCCATACCTATTCTTTTATGTTTATACTGTGACAATTATGCAGCATGCCTATAGGATACCATAACGTTATTTTCTCATCCGCATTTAGATACCATGTCTTTAGGGCTTCAACTAATCAATCACTCACTTTTATTGTCCTGGTACGCTGTTAATTTGGATATCATGACTCCAGGTTCTTAATTAATTAATCAACTACTTTGTTACTTTATTGTGTTACCATACATAGAAACCATGCCTATAAGGATTAAATCTTATAAGATCTATTGTATCCATCAACTGTTAGAAATCCTGCCTATAAGATATTGTCACTCATATAAGAAATTGTTAATTCCGGGCTCTCGATGTTGTTTTACTTCCTCACCGTGCAATATTTATATATCATGCCTATAGGTCTGAAATGCCTTAATCTGCAAATCTATTAGCCTAAAGTAGCATGGCTGCCTATACAATGCTGGAAATCATAATCGCCTAGAAATCATGCCTATTTTCTACTGCCTAATCTGCCCCCATACATTTGATATTTAGGTATGGAGGCTAATTTGGGCCCTAGATTGTCTTTATGTGAGGTCCTCTATGTTTTGAATGTGCGTTTAATTTTATCATATTGAGCACCCTAAGCGAAGTCTAAAACCACCCAAATAGTAGGTCTAGAGTTTCATGGACGATAGACATGGGAGGGGTAGTGAATGTATAGGACACGATTAAGAATTGTATAAGAATGCTTCAGGTAAACTATTTTAACATACTAATTGGGTAGCAGGAGATGATAGTCTGTGCCCGCTGAATAATATGCGGAACCCCTACCCTAAGGGAGTTGCGAAGTATTATTTATATTGCACAGGGTGATCCTTTAGGCTAAAATACATATCCCCCTTTCTTTATATGATTATTATTCACACTTAGTCGTTGAAATTTAGAATAATTAAGTTGTACCATGTAACCTCTAAAGAGATGTACTGATTATCTATATAGCTTAATTATTGTCCAATTTTCTTTACACTCGTTTATAATAGAACCTTTAAATTCTTTGTCTTGTCTCGCTTATATTATTACATAGGATAGTTATCATCTTCTAATCCACATAGTGTGAACTTTGGTTGGGACCATAGTTGTGGACCTCGAAGAGTGCCTAACACCTTCTCTTTGATACCTTACTCGATCTTTTGTAACTTAGACTAGTTAAATCAGAGTCATTCACAAAGAGGTGTCCTAACACAACTTAGAAATTTTTAGGTGGAGACTCTTCTTTTTTAATATCCACTCAAAAGAGATATCACACATCGAAATTTTCTTTCACGTGAAAGTGGGGTGCGATAGCTACATGGCGAGACAAGTCAACAGATCTAGTATCATACTAGGTGATAATCATGCTACCCTATTGAAGGCACTCAAACTAACTGCGTAGCTCGTCTCTGTGAGTGAGGGAAATAAACTTCTCTAAGAACAATTGTAAAAACTGAGCCTATGTAACAGGAGGCAATCCTGCTATCCTACTAGCTCATAGACTTGTCTCCATCTCTTGGTTGAGCCATACAAATAAAAAACAGTAATGTAAACCAAATTGGACTCGACTCGTCAAGATTACACAAAATCTCATGGCAACAGTCCAAGAAGTTCTGGTCATCCTCTGAAGGTGCACAAATGAAGTGAGGGGGTGAAATTTGTGAACTTGTTTGATCTCTTCAACTCATCATCTGACATCGCGGGCCGATCCTAGGGCTACCTGGTAACAATAGGCTAAACCACCCTAACTACTGGAGGTCATGGGATTGATATCCATTGGACATCTGCTCTGGGGTATGAGTAGCGGGAGTCTAAATTCCTCCACTGGCCTTAAAAGTAGTTGGTGCTATCAGAAACACTCTAGCCTAAGCCATACTCTCCCTGAATCATACCATGCAGATTAAGGCGTCTTGAAGAACTATGTAAAAATGAACCTCTCTTGGACCTGAGTTGATCTTATCAGTTCAACTTGAACTAGCATGCAATCCTTTAAATATAATCGAGGCTTGACTGTAGGTGCCACTACATATGATGTATGGTGAGCTCTACCCCTACTCTTGGCTCATCCCTTACCCCTTGTAGTGGCTATAATCTGGGGCTCCAGCTCGGCTACACACGAAGCACATGTCCCACCATTTGTGAGAAAATAAAAGATGAAAGAGTAAACTTTAAGACAAAACAAAGTCGCACGATAGAGAATGAAATAAAGTGAAGTTTCCTAAAGAATTAGAGCCTCCATAAGATAAGTACTGACGTAACTATGCGCGCCGATCATCTAAAATCTACCAGTCTTGCTCATGACTTGTGAGACATATGATACTTAATTCTTGAAGATCAAGCAACCACGACCTAAAATACCTACCAATGGGATTGTGATGGCACCTAACACTGCATGCTAGGCAAGCCTACATTTAATAATAAATATTGAACTAGTCTTACGGATAACAACGTTAAAATATGGAATAAGAGTAAAGCCTAGTAATACGAAAATAAGTTTAAACCATACACTTTCTACAAAACCTCTACTGATTTGGTGTCACCGAGTACATGAGCTACTAAGAATACTACATATAAGGTATAAAACAAAGTGAAAAACTTTAGGATACAAGAAAACTGGAATAAATAGAGCGAATGTGACTCTAGAGTCTGCAGTAAAAAAACCAGTATTACCTAGAGTCTCCTAGTCACCAAGTTATGCACCTTGCTTTATGCTACTTGGGTTGGCACCAAAATCTGCATAATAAGTGTAACAGTATAGTATGAGTACAACCGACTAAATGTACTCTGTAAGTGTAAATCCTAGCCCTGACAAGGTAATGATGAGGCTAAGACAAGACACCTATTTATCAACGTGTACAATCAAGTAATGGGAGTTATAACAAAAAAAAAGATGAATTAATTAATAAGATGAAAAGATAAACAACATCAGATAGCCAACAAATATAAAACCAAGGAGATACAAAATGTGTTGATAGAGGAAGAGATGACTATGGTAAACCACACTTTGGGAACATGTACTGAATTATGACAAGTTGTTCCTCCTGGTATATATAGGTGTACTAAAGTGCTTTGCTTGGTACTTTGTTGAAAACTTATGACTGTTGCTACAACTTATGGTGTAGCCTTGTGTATCTATCCTTATGGCTTTACTACATATAGGTAGTTTATACTATACCATAATACTTACTTAGGTTTATTATTACCGAGATTTGCTACTATACTCTAGGTTACTCTCTTACTACTTATCCTATATTTATAAATTTAAGTCCTTTAGTTCCTTATTATTGTTCATCTTAAGAATGATAGCCTAATCTCATCTTATAATATGGAAAAAAATTTCGCGTATTGTCGATTCACCTTAATGTTGATCTATAATCTACTACTAATAACTTGAAACCTCTTATGTAATACATTCTTACTAGGGCTCACGTCTCATAGGGGAATATCTGAAGTTATTTTACTGATACCCTAGGGACGATCCAATAATTCTTCTATCCCATGCAATTCATGAAATCCATTCTCTTTGAATAATTACTCAATAGAAAGCCTAAATGTCATCCTCTTAACATTTATCACAAGTAAACCCTTATTCTACTACAATGGTAGTGTTCCATATCTTCTAAATGCTCCTAGTCTTAAACTACTCTGAGTTCAGTCAAGGTTTACTGAGTGTTTTTTATAACTTAAAGAAACCATCAGCTCTGTTATTTTGATAGGTTTAATATTGAGGGCATAACTATTCTTGTCACCTTCTCACTTACCTTTTCTTATCCTTATTCTCGTCTACCTAAAACCTTGTCGCTCTACCATACATTAGCTTGAGACCTATACATATCTATTTATACTACTCGAAACCTTCCTTTAACTTTATAGTACCACAAACTTCCTTATGTTATTATAGAACCTTAAGTGTAATGACCCGGCCAGCCGTTTCGTGAGTTACCACTCTATTTCCCCCATTCTGCTTCTTTATATGTTGTTCAGCTATAATTTATCGCATCGTGTTGGTTAGTTTTGATTCGGAGAGGTTTTGTTGAGAAATGAGACACTTAGACTATTAAGTTGGCCATTTAGTTGGAAAAGTCAACCAGAAGTTGACTTGTGAGTAAACAATTTCGAAATTTGGTTTTTATGATTCGGATAGATTTTTAGGTGATTTGGGACTTAGGAGCATGATTAGAATATATCTTGGAGTTCCGGAGTAGATTTAGGCTTGAATAGGGGAAATTGGAATTTTGGCATTTTCCGATTGATAGCAAAATTTTTGATATCATTGTCGGAATAGAATTATAGAAACTGGAGTAGGCTCGTTATGTCAGATGGGATGTGTGTGCAAAATTTTAGGTCATTCAGACAAGGTTTTATGGACTTCTTTTTATCGAAGGTGGAATTTGGATGTTTTGGAATTCTTAAGCTTGAATCCGAGGGTGATTTGGTGTTTCGGCATTGTTTTGAGTATTTCGAGGGTTGGAACAAGTTTGAATAGCTTTATGTGACTTTTTCGCGTGTTTGGTTGAGGTCCCGAGGGCCTCATTATGGATTTGGATGGTTGAAGGAGAGTTTAGATTTTTTTTAGTATGCTGCAGATTTTCTGCTTCTGTTATTTCCGCACGTGTATGTTTAGGACCGCAGGTGCAATGCAACAGATGCGGGGAGGAGGCCCCAGAAGCAGATTTGGGTCACTAGGAGGCTGGCCGCAGATGCGGTGCTTTGGGCGCATCTACGGGATCGCAGGCGTAGTTGCAGGACACAAATAGGACCCTGGGGAATTAATGTGAAATGAAAATGCAGTTGCCTGGACCGCAAGTGCAGTCCGCAGAAGCATGTTTGAGGCTGAAGGTGCGGAATCCCTGGGCCATAAACTATATAAGTTTTCCTTCACGATTTTAAGCTTTTTTTCACCATTTCTAAGGCATATTGAGAGCTTTTTGGGAGATTTTGAAGAGGTAATTCAAGGGAACTTCGTGGAGGTGAGATTCTTGGAACTAAAACTCGTTTCTATGTTGATATTTTACTAATTAGACATGGAGTTTATGGAAATTAGTAGTTTAGGGTTTGAAATTTGAGACTTTGATTTAGGGATTTGAGGGGTTGTTTGTGGTCGGATTTTGATTTATTTGGTATGTATGAACTCGTGAGAGTGTAAGGATTCTAGTTTTGTGATTTTTATTGCAATCCGAGACATGAGCTCGGGGGTCAGATTTGGCTAATTTCGGGATTTTTGGTGTGGATTGGTTATTTTCGAGTGGGCTTTGTTCCCTTAGCATATTTTGATGGTATGAATCTAATTTTTTGTTAGATTTTGAGCATTCGGAGGCCGAGTCGAGAGGCAATGACATTGCGGGCTAGAGTTCGGACCGATTGAGGTAAGTAATGATTGTAAATGTTGTCCTGAGAGTATGAAACCCTAGATTTCAAATTGTTGTACTACTTTGAGGTGACGTACATGCTAGATGATGAGCGTGGGATCGTGCACCATTGGGATTGTGACTTAGTCTATCTCGTACGACTATTAAGTTACGTATTTGGTTGAATACTGTTTGATATCATTGTGTTATGGAAAATATTACCATATTTTGGGTTGAATGCCATATTGGGCCTCGTGCCAACTGTTTTGGACCCTTAGGGGATTTTTACTTCTATTCATCACAATTTTAACTTTATCATTGTCTCAGTCATGCTATATTCTACTATTTTCATAACTCAGCTGTATTTACTCTGTTTTGATAATTTAAATGATATTTTGGGCTGATCATCATATTTTACTGTTGCCCGAGAGGCTTGAGAGATCTCTACGTGTGTGAGTTTGAGGGCTTGTATTGTGAGGATTTCATGAGATCAGGCTACACGTTGTAGCATGTGTACTGATTGTAATATATGAGAGGCCGAGGGCCTGATTTGTTATGCCACAAGGGGCTTGTGATAGCACTTGGGCTGTAGGATCTCCTCTGGAGTCTGAACACCACCAGTGAGTACGGGTACACAGTGTGAGATGTTATATTGCCCGAGGGGCTGTTGTTGTTTCATGTTATTGCCTGAGGGACTGAGTACGAGTGATTGTGAGGTAGCCCGAGGGGTTAGATCTATTGACACTTTGCCCAAGTGGCGGTTAGGGTACATATTTTGCCTGAGGGGCTGTTTATGTTTTTGTCACTTTTACTGACTGTTTTCATCACTCGTTTGAAACTATTGAAAGACTTTTAAAAAGGTTTTAATGAATTGAGATTTTTTTACGACGTTTTATTGCTTTTCTACATTTTTTTGGACTTACACTATTTTGCTATAGCGTTATGACGTGGTTTACGTGTTTTCTTACTGCTCATCTGCCTTTACTTTCATTACTTACTGAGGTGGCGTACTAACATTACTCCATGCACCTTGTCTGCAGATCCACGAGTCTTGGGACGCGATGGTGAGTGTTGATCAACCTTCCAACAGGTCTTCGGAGTTGACAAGGTAAATGTTTTGGCATTCGCAACCCAGTGCTTCTCCTTCTTATCTTATTTAGACTTTCTTAGTAGTTTATTTTCGGGCTCTATTATCTTTTATTATTCCTAGATGAGTTGTAGTTGCTCATGACTGGTGACACTCCGACGTCGGGCTTGTGTTATATTTCCGCACTACTTATTTTAACTTATATTATGGGGTTTTAGTTACATAGTTCTCATGATTCATGAGCAAGTTTAGTAGAGTCTCGCGGATCAGTACAGAGACGTCTGAACCTATCCTCGGGAGGCTGCATAACCTTTTAGGAAAAAGGTCATATTCTTGAAATTCCTAACGTGCGAATCTATTGATTCTGGTACTAAACTTATGTTCTCTATTCTCCTATTCTATCACAAATGGTGAGGACACGTGCTACCGGTCAGGATGGACGACCACCAGTACCACCAGTTGTGGCCACCATAGGCCGACGACGCAGTCGAGGCAGTGGTAGCGGTAGGGGTGTAGCCCGCACAACAGCTAGGGTAGCACATGCAGATCTACCAGCCATCCCAGTTCATGATCAGGTCCCAGATATGGGCGCTACATTAGAACCAGCTCGGGCACCATCTATGCCTATTGTGATTTCAAGCCTTAAAGAGGCCCTGGCATAAATTCTATTAGTGTGCACTATCCTAGCTCAGGTGGTCTCAGTTACTACAGCCGTAGCTACTTCTAAGGCCCCGGGAGGTACTTAGTGGTCTCAGTTACTACAGCCGTAGCTACTTCTAAGGCCCCGGGAGGTACTTAGACTCCCGCCGCTCGCACACCTGAGCAGGTTATACATGGACTTCAGACATCGGGGGCACATCCAGCCCAGCCGGTTGCAGCTGCTCAGGACTATGTAGCTCATATTATGCAAGAGGACAAGCAACCCAGATTTGAGAGGTTTGATAGACTCCAGCCTCTGACTTTTAATGGTGCAGAGGGTGAAGATTCCTAGGGTTTCTTCCACAAATGTCAGATGATGCTTTGGGCCGCGGGTATTTTGGAGACCAATGGGGTCTCGGTTACTACTTTCTAGTTCTCAGGGTCTATACTTAGATGGTGGGAGGCTTACGAGAGGCATAGGCTGGTTGACACAGCGCCCCTTTCTTGGCAGTAGTTCTCAATTCTCTTACTGGAGAAGTTTGTACCGGAGTCTCGCCGAGAGGAGTTGCGCAGGCAATTTGAGCAGCTTCGTTAGGGGGACAGATTTGTTACACAATATGAGATGTGGTTCTCTAAGTTGGCTCGTCATGCGGTCTAGTTGGTTCCCACAGATCTAGAGAGGATCATGAAGTTTATACATGGCCTCAGTTTTCAGCTTCGATTGCTTATGACCCGAGAGAGAGTATCAGGTACTACTTTTGATGAGGTTGTTGACATAGCTCAATAGATTGAGATGGTTCGTGGTTAGGGGAGGATTGAGAGGGAGGCTATGAGGCCTCATGGTCCGGGTGGATTTAGTGGTATTCCTCATAGGGGTCAATTTTAGCACAGCAGAGGCAGTCCATTCAAGCATGCTCAGTCAGCTCGCCTAGGTTATCGTGGGGCTTCATCGCGCCATGGTTCTCATAGTTCTCCTCAGGGCCATTCATTACTCTGTGCCCTTACAGCCCATAGTTCGTCCCGTGCTCCAACAGTTCATAGCTCTTCTATGCCAGGTTCATCTTCTAGCCATCCCGGTGCTAGGGGTTCCCTTCGGTGCCCGTCTCCGGCACTAGGGGGTTGTTATGAGTGTGGTGAGTTGGGGCACATGTGAAGGCAATGTCCTCATCATCTTAGGGGTTCATCTCAATAGAGGAGTCAGCCATAGAATACAGCACCAGTTACTTCACCACCCACCTAGTCAGCTAGGGTTGGAGGACAGTCAGCTAGGGGTTTCCCCAGATGGGGAGGTTGATCAGGTGGTGGTTAGGCCCATTTCTATACACTCCCAGGTGGACCTGATGCTATTGATTCAGATGCTCTAATTAAAAGTATTGTCTCACTTTTCCGCAGAGATGCCTCTGTGTTATGTGATCATGGTTCCACTTCTTCATATGTGTCATCATATTTTGCTCGTTATTTAGATACGCACAGTAAGTCTTTTGTTTCATCTGTTCATGTATCTACTCCACTGGGAGATACTATTATTGTCGATCGTTTATATCAATCATATGTGGTGACTATTGGGGTTTGGAGATCCGAGTGGACCTTCCGTTACTTTATATGGTGGACTTTGATGTGATATTGGGCATGGATTGGTTATCTCCGTGTTGTGCTATTTTGGACTGTGATGGTAAGGTAATGACATTGGCTATGCCGGGTGTGCCACAGATTGAGTGACGAGGTTCGATCGATTTTGTTCCCAGTGGGGTGATTTCATTTCTTTAGGCCTAGCGGATGGTTGGGAAAGGCTGTCTTTCATACTTAGCTTTTGTGAGGGATGTCAGTGCAGAGACTTCTAGTATTGATTCTTTTCCCATAGTGAGGATTTTCCCGATATGTTTCTTGTAGACCTGTCGGGCATGCACCAAATAGGTATATTGACTTTCATAGTGATTTGGTGTCGGGCACTCAGCCCGTTTCAATTCATCGTACCGTATGGCACCAATGGAGTTGAAAGAGCAACTTCAGGAACTCCTTGATAAGGGGTTTATTCGGCCTAGTGTGTCACCTTGGGGTGCGCTTGTTCTATTTGTAAAGAAGAAGGATAGAACGATGAGGATGTGCATTGATTACTTGCAGTTTAACAAGGTCACAACTAAGAACAAGTACCCTTTACCTCGTATTGATGATTTATTTGACTAGGTTCAGGGAGCGAGAGTGTTCTCCAAGATTGATCTCCATTTAGGTTATCACTAGTTGAAGATCAAGGACTCGGATACTCTTAAGACACCTTTCAGGACCCGATATGGTCATTATGAGTTCCTTGTGATGTCTTTTGGGCTGACTAATGCCCCATGAGCATTCATGCATTTGATGAAGATCATGTTTCGGCCTTAATTCAACTCGCTTGTGATTGTTTTCATTGATGATATTTTGGTGTACTCGCGTAGTCATGAGGAGCACGTGGAGCATTGGAGAGTTATGTTGAAGTGTTTGAGGGAGGAAAAACATTATGTAAAGTTCTCCAAATATGAGTTTTGGCTCAATTTAGTGGCTTTCTTGGGGCACGTGGTGTGTTGTTAGGGTATTCAAGTTAATCCGAATAAGATAGATGCGGTTCAGAGTTGGCCTAGACCATCCTCAACCACAAAGATTCGCAACTTTCTTGGTTTGGGAGGTTATAACCATTGGTTTGTTCAGGGATTTTCATATATAGCATCACCCTTGACCAAATTGACTCAAAAGTGTGCCTCATTCAGGATCTTGGATGAGTGTGAGGCGACATTTCAGAAGCTCAAGACTGCCTTCACCACAGCTCCAGTGTTAGTTTTGCCATCAACTTTAGGTTCATATACATTGTATTGTGATGGTTCAAGAGTGGGTATTGGGTGTGTGTTGATGCAGATGGGTAGAGTTATTTCTTATGCCTCTCGTCAGTTGAAGCCCCATAAGAAGAACTACCTTGTTCATGATTTGGAGTTGGCTGTCATTGTTCACGCATTGAAGATTTGGAGGCATTATCTTTATGGTGTGTCTTGTGAGGTGTTTACTGATCACCGTAGCCTCCAGCACTTGTTCAAGCAGAAGGATCTCAATTTGAGGCAGCAGAGATGGTTGGAGCTGCTAAAGGACTATGATATTACTATTTTGTACTATCCAGGAAAGGCCAATATAATGGTCGATGCCTTGATTAGGAAGGCGGTGAGTATGGGTAGTTTGTCATATATTTCTATTCGGGAGAGACCTCTTGCAGTTAATGTTCAGGGAATAGCCAATCGGTTTATGAGGTTGGATATTTCAGAGCCTAGTCGGGTCTTAGCTTGCGTGGTTTCTCGGTCTCCGTTGTTCGATCGCATTAGAGAACGCCAATATGATGATCCTTATTTGCTTGTCCTTAAGGACAGAGTTAAACACGATAATGCCAGAGATGTGACTATTGGTGATGATGGGGTATTGAGGATACATGGCCGGATATGTGTGCCCAATATGGACGAGCTTCGGGAGTTGATTCTGGAGGAGGCCCATAGCTCGCAGTATTCCATCCATCCGGGTGTCGCGAAGATGTATTAGAATCTAAGACAACATTATTGGCGGACTAGAATAAAGAAGGGCATTATGGGATTTGTATCTCGGTGTCTCTATTGTCAACATGTCAAATATGAGTATCAGAGACCGGTGGCTTGCTTCAGCAGATGGATATTCCGGAGTGAAAATGGGCGTGGATCACCATGGATTTTGTTTTCGGACTCCCATGGACTTTGAGGAAGTTAGATGCTATTTGGGTGACAGTGGATCGGCTGACCAAGTCCGCACATTTCATTCCGGTGTTTACTATATCTTTAGAGAGGTTGGCAGAGATCTATGTCCAAGAAATTGTTTGTTTGCATGGTGTCCTAGTTTCCATCATTTCAGATAGAGGTACTCAGTTTACTTTGCAGTTTTGGAGAACTGTGCCGAGAGAGTTGCGTACTCAGGTTGAGTTGAGCACAACCTTTTACCCTCAGACGGACAGGCAATCTGAGCTCACTATTTAGATATTGGAGGACATGTTGCACGCTTATGTCATTGATTTTGGTTGTTCATGGGATCAGTTTCTACCGCTCGAGAAGTTTGCTTATAACAACAGTTATCAGTCAAATATTCAGATGGATCCATATGAGGATTTGAATAGGAGATGGTGTAGATCTCTAGTTGATTGGTTTGAGACGAGTGAGGCGAGGATTTTGGGTGCAGACTTGGTGCATGATGCTTTGGATAAGGTGCAGGAGATTCAGGAGCGACTTCGTACAGCGCGATCGAGACAAAAGAGTTAGGCTGACAGAAAGGCCCGTGATTTGTCCTACATGGTTGGGGAGAAGGTTCTATTGAAGGTTTCACTCATGAAGGGGGTTATGAGATTTAGGAAGAAGGGTAAATTGAGTCCTCGGTCATTGTGGAGCGTACATCCAGTATATCAGGTTTCTATGCTCCGAAAGTATATAGGCGATCTGTTTCATGTTTTGAATTTCAGTACGGTTCAGTCAGAGGGAGATTTGAATTATGATGTTGAGCCAGTTGCCATTTTGGAGCGTCAAGTTCGAAAGTTGAGATCAAAGATATAGATTCAGTGAAAGTGCAGTGGAGAGGTTGGCCCGTGGAAGAGGCTACCTGGGAGACCAAGCGGGAGATGCGGACAAGATATCCTCACCTATTTGAGGCTTCAGGTATCTTTCTTGACTCGTTTGAGGATGAACATTTATTTAAGAAAGGGAGGATGTAACGATCTGGCCTTCGTTTCATAAGTTATCACTGAGTTTCCCCTATTTCTGCTTCTTTATTTGTTTTTCAGCTTTAATTCATCGCATCGTGTTGGTTAGTTTGGATTCAGAGTGGTGTTTTCCAGTAATGAGACTCTTAGTCTCTTAAGTTTACCATTTAGTTGGAAAAGTCAACCGGAAGCTGACTTGTGAGTAAATGATCTCGAATTTTTGTTTTTATGATTCAGATAGCTTCATTAGGGAATTTGGGACTTAAGAGTGTTATCGAAATGTATTTTGGAGGTCCGGAATTAGGCTTGAATTGGCAAAATTGGATTTTGGCATTTTCTATTTGATAGCAAAACATTTTTCTATAGGGGTCAGAATAGAATTCCGTAAATTTGAGTAGGCTCATTGTGTTATTTGGGACGTGTGTACAAAATTTTAGGTCATTCAGATGAGGTTTGAAAGACTTTTTGATCGAAAGCGGAATTTGGAAGTTTCAAAATTCTTAGGCTTGAATCCAAGGGTGATTTGATGTTCCAGCGTTGTTTTGAGTGTTCTGAGGGTCGTCACAAGTTTGAATTGTGTTATGTGACTTGTTGGCATGTGTGGGTTCCCGAGGGCCTCGGGATGGATTTGGATGGTTGACTGAGAGTTTGGATTTTTTGGGTATGCTGCAGATTTTCTGCTTTTTTTATTTCCACACCTGCGGATAGGGGACCGTTGGTGCGACGCCGCAGATGCAGGGAGGAGGCCCCAAAAGCGTATTTGTGTCTGCAGGAGCCTGGCCGAAAATGCAGTGTTTTGGGCACATCTGCAGGAACAGAGGTGCGGTTCTAGGACGTAGATGCAGCCCTAGAGGAATTAATGTGAACAATAGATGTGGTTTTCTCGACTATAGGTGTGGTCCGTAGAAGTGTTATTGAGGCCGTAGGTGCGGAATCCTTGGGCCAAAAACTATATTAGGTTTCCTTCGCAAATTTTAGCTTTGTTTCACCATTTCTAAGGCGAATTGTGAGCTTTTTGGGAAATTTTGAAGAGGGAATTCAGGGGAACTTTGTGGAGGTAAGATTCTTGGAACTAAACTCGTTTCTATGGTGAAATATTACTGATTAGACATGGAGTCGATTGAAATTAGAGGCTAAAATTGGGGGTTTACGGTTTGAACTTGGAGAGTTTTATTTAGGGATTTGAGGGGTTGTTTGTGGTCGGATTTTGATGTATTTTGTGTATATGAACTCGTGAGAGTGTAAAGATTCTCATTTTATGATTTTTATCGGAACCCGAGGCATGGTCCCAAGGGTTGCATTGGGCCAATTTCAGTTTTTTTGTGTAGATTGGTTATTTTCGAGTGCGCTTTGCTCTCTTAGCATATTTTGATGGTATGAATCTGATTTTTGGCTATATTTGGAGTATTGGAAGGACGAGTCGAGAGGAAATGGCATCGTAGGCTAAAATTTAGACTAGATTGAGGTAAGTAGTGATTGTAAATGTTGTTCTGAAGGTATGAAACCCGTGATTTCACATTGTTGTGCAACTTTGAGGTGACGTACACGTTAGATGATGAGCGTGGGGTCGTGCACCATTGGAGATTATGATTAGTCCATCCCATACGACTGTTAAGTCACGTATTTGATTGAAAACTGTTTGACATCATTATGTTAGGGAAAATATTACCATGTTTTGGGTTGAATGCCATGCATGGGCCTCGTGCCAACTGTTTTGGAATCTTAGGGGCTTTTTACTACTATTCCTCAGTATTTTAACTCTGTAATCAGTCATGCTATACTCTAATGTTTTCATAACTCTGTCATATTTATCCATTTTGATAATTTATATGATATTTTGGGCTGAGCATCATGTTTTAGTGTTGTTCGAGGGGTTTGAGAGATTTTCGACTGAGTGAGGCTGAGGGACTGTATTGTGAGGATATCATGTGATCGGGCTGCGTGCCGATGCATGCGTACTAATTGTAATATATAAGAGGCTGAGGGCCTGATTTGTTGTGCCACGAGATGACTTGTGATGGCGCTTGGGTTGTAGGAGCCTCTCTGGAGTCAGAAAACCCCCAATGAGCGCGGGTACCCAGTGTGAGCTATGATATTGCCTGAGGGGCTGTTGTTGTTTCATGTTATTGCCCGATGGGCTTGGTACGAGTGAATGTGAGGTAGCCCAAGGGTCTAGATCTATTGACACTTTGCCCGAGGGGTAATTGTAGTACATGTTTAGCCCGAGAGGCTGTTTATGTTTTAATCACTTTTACTCACTATTTCCGTCACTCGTTTGAAACTATTGAAAGAAGTTTTAAAACTTTTTACTGAACCAAGTTTTTTTATGATGTTTTATTGCTAATCTGTATTGTTCTGGACTTATACTATTTTGCTATGGCGGTATGATGTGGTTTACATGTTTTCTTACTACTCAGCTTTCTTTACTTTTATTACTTACTAAGTTGGCGTACTCACATTAATCTCTGCACCTTGTGTGAAGATCCAGGAGTCTCGGGACGTGATAATGAGTGCTGATCAGCCTTCCAGCAGGTCTTTGGAGGTGACTTGGTAGTTGTTTTATGTTGCAGCCCAATGCTTCTCCTTCCTATTTATTTAGACAGTAGTTTATTTTCGGACTCTGTTATCTTTTCTTGTTCCTAGACGAGTTGTAGTTATTGATGACTGTTGACACCCCGATGTCGGGCTTGTGTTATGTTTTTGCACTATTTATTTTGACTTATATTATGGTATTTTAGCTGATTAATGGTTTTAAATGACTTATTAGAAATGTGTGGTTGGTTTTGGGGTTTGTGTCGGCTGGCCTAGTTTCACGATTGGCACCATCACCACCAGGTCCGTTTTAGGGTCATGACAGCAAGCGAGACATCACATCATCTCGAACGCTTCTTTACTCTCTTAACTAGACCTCTTGTTACCTAGAAATACAAGCTATAAGATATTCCACTAACGACACAACTGTCATTTGTTGATACTGAAACACGGTGCTTCTAACCCTCTATTTGAAGTCTGTACTATTCACAACCTCTTGCACTTGAATATCTCGTACCTTCTTCACCATTACCTTACTTACCTTTAAATCTAGCATCTGGAATTCACATCCACAACATGGAGCTCTACTACAATACTTGCACCTCTAGTGCATAAATAATCTAGCGGGAGCTTCATACTTACTCCTTGTGAGGCTGGTGCTTTCTAAATGGCTT
The DNA here is from genome assembly GCA_026770625.1 of Nicotiana glauca. NCBI lineage: Eukaryota > Viridiplantae > Streptophyta > Magnoliopsida > Solanales > Solanaceae > Nicotiana > Nicotiana glauca. The sequence continues at coordinate 123,995 of MU747103.1, read as the reverse complement.
TATCATAGAGCCGTTACAGAATATGGATGTTGTATTATTTCTCTTGTACCTTTGATATTAAGAGTGATTTTGTAGTGTTTTGAATCACGATTTAAATATTTAGTTGGGTCTAATATTAAGACTTGATTCATGATGTAACTCTTTAGTTTCCTCTTCTCTCTTAGCCTTTAAGTAGGCTTATGGTATCTTCTGATCTACGGTTCAGGGTATCAGTTATTTCTTTTGCCTTGGTGGATGCTATGGAACATCCATAATATAATTTTCTAACAATTCAAGCCTTTGTCTGTGACATGGACTCAATTCTTTCTTTTAACTTATACCGGAGTCTCTTATAGCTATAGGAATGTCAACATATATGTTGCATGGATAATACTTTGTAATCATAAGCGCGTTCATAAAGTAACTAACTATGGGTCATTGATCGAATAATTTGCACCTTCTCAGCTTTTTAAAAAAGTAAGCAATTATTTTTTATGGTCGTTTTGCAAGTTGTTTCATGAGTACTTGGCTTATCTTAGTGCCCAAACCTATTGGAATTTCATGAAAATCAAATGATCTCGAATATTACCTTTTTCGGTTCATTTATCCACAATAAATGCCACTTTCTTATGGAGTGTATACAATATTGTAGCGAGGATGTTGTCATAGGATCATTTCCACTTTAGGTCACTATGCTTTGCTTGAAGCCTTCTTCCTTATTTTTTCAACTAGTTTTTCGTTAGAGTGCTTACGGAAAATCCTCTGACTCTTGTAAATCTACGAGCTTATTACATTGTATACCTAATGGAATTTCTGATGTTCTTACTCGCGTATTGTATACGGTGACATTGTAGGGTCCAATTTCTTATCATCGAGGCACCTCAAAAGATCATCTCGAAGGCTCGAGACGGCCAAACTTCCTCCCTTGATGGTCGTCGATGCTTGACCTCGGGGCAGTACTTACCACGGTTATGGTAAACGTGGGGAGTTCCCAAGGCATGCAGTTAGAGTCAACAAAGTCTGTCAGGCTAGTCTAAACCCGAATCTGGGCGTTAACTAGCTATCCCATCTCCGTATCTTTGTAATTAATGTATTTTGTACTATATTGGGATTCCCCCTCATATATATAGGGGATTCTTGCCATTTGGTAAATATCTGTTTCTCCATACTAAATATACAAGAACATTCTCTTTGCTCTCTAACACATTCTCTTGATATTATTGCTTCCATCCATTGTCTTCATTTAATGCTTATTGTTGGCCATAAAGATCCATCATTGATTTTATCATAACATTTAGTCGTTCATCAATTTCCCTCGATAGCTCCTAGCCGAGAATCATAATCGACCCCGAGGCCCCTAAATCGACAAACTCGAGGCCCCAATTGTTAACCTTTCGGTTTGGTTATCGCCTTGTTCTCAAACTCTTATCTTGTTTCTAAGTCTTTCACATAGCATGAAGAGCCTAACCACTAGAATAAAAATAGATCACGTATTTTTAGAATTTCATAATAAAATTTAATTGTTATTACCATTTTCATGGTAAATAGTTTGGCGCCCACCGTGGGGCTAAAATAGTACCGATTATTTTCTTGATGGTTTTACTACATAATACATGTTACCTTTCACGCTTTTTCTTGTCCAAGATCTTTGATTTCAGGTCAAAATGTTTGATTTAGTAAACAACAATCTCGAGAACCACGGAGAGAATAGTGTGTATGTTCCAGGTGTTGGTGTGCCACCAGAAACGCTAAGAACACACCAGGACCAATTCCAATGGACGCGATCTCACGTGACGCCCTACATGTCAATATAAGCTCCCACACTAACAGAAGTGTGCACCAAGGAGACAAAAAAGAAGATCAGAAAAAATCGACTAGGGTAAAATGAGAGATTAGCCTTCATGTAATTTTCGAAATGTTGCAGTCACAACCGCTGCTATTGCTCAGATGCAAAGGCACAAGAAAACTCCTAGCACGGTAGCACCTGGGACGGCTCCCCTAGCCGAGCAGGTACTAGAGAGATCAAGAAACAACGGGTTGGCATCCGATCCTGCCATTGTAAAGATGCTCGAGGATCTCAGAATAAGGGTCGAATCAGTCGAGAAAATTATTGAAGCCAACGATAAGAAGGTCGAGACCTACAACTCCAGGGTCGAGCAAATTCTAGGAGCACCCCCGACCTTGAAAGGTGTTGATTCAAAAAAGTTCATACAGAAGTCGTTCCTACAGGAAGCGGCCCCAAAACCCATTCCAATAAAATTCAGAATGACAGACCTTCTGAAGTATAATGGGACCTCGGACCCCAATGAGAATGTTACCACTTACACTTGTACAGTGAAGGGCAACGACCTAAGGGACGACGAGATTGAGTATGTCCTATTGAAGAAGTTCGGGGAAATGCTTTCTAAAGGGGCCATGATGTGGTATCACAACCTAGCCCCGAACTCGATAGACTCATTTTCCATGATGGCGGATTATTTTATCAAGGCACATACTGGTGCCATCAAGGTAGCAACAAGGAAATCCGACTACTTCAAGATTAAGCAGAGGGAAATTGAGATGCTGTGAGAGTTTGTATCTCGCTTACAAATGGAATGAATGGAACAGCCATCAGTATCCGATGACTGGCAAGTGCAAGCCTTCACTCCTGGTCTTAATGAACGAAGCTCGGTGGATTCGAAGTAGCTGAAGCAAAATCTAGTTGAATATCTCGCAGTGACCTGGCCGAAAGTTCACAACCAATATCAATAAAAAATCAGGGTTGATTACGACCAACTAGGATCTCCCTCGAGCTCGGTATATCCCTACAAGCTTTCGGAAAAATAGCCGCAGCCAAATAAGGAAAGATACCAACCATACATTGAAGACAGAAGAAACGCCATGAGGTGCAATATACCCTGCAATGATCGAAGGATATATCGAGGCTAGAATCCTCGGGGACTTTTCTGTAGAGTCAGGTTCGATAGGTACAGTGTCGACGGAGGCACCTCGCTTGTCGGATTATAACTTCAAAGTCGGTGTATCAGACATCGTGTTCGCCATCGGTAAAATCAGAGACACCGGGTGGCACATGCCTGTACAATCACACCCATCACAAAGTAACCATAACTTAGTGTGTGAATTTCACAACCCGCATAGGAACATGATCGAAGATTGCCGACAACTCCGGGAAGAAGTGACCTGATTACTCGACAATGGTCACCTCCGAGAATTCCTCAGGGACCGAGCCAAGAATCGGTTCCAATAAAGAGAGGCAACCAAGAATAAGTTCCGAGAAAGAATACACATGATATTTTGAGTTGCCAAAGCCCTACAGGAACCCGCACCCACGAGGACGGAAATATCTATCGAGAGGGAAAGGAAACGTCAAGGCTCTATCTCGGCCCCATAATAGTACATTGACAATATGTCTGCCACAAACCGAAACACCAATATCTCTACAAGCAGAGGGGCTAACAAAATAAACCAAAAGTGATATAGTGACCACGAGGCATGCTCTCAGCTGTATCCGAATTAACAAATGCGTCCTCCAAGCGAATACCGAGGCCTACCGAGGCTCAAGCGCCATCGCCACTAAGGTATAACCATCTCCCTTTTCATTTTATACTTCATAATAACCTTTATGCAGGCGCCCAATCAAGGCAGTCGAAATGCTAACCCAACTCGAACACCTTAAGGTTTTAAAGCATCCGTTGCACTCTTTTCCTTCGATCGGGTTTTATCCCAAAAAGTATTTTACCGGCAAGGTTTTAACGAGGCAACATCCACATACTACCTAAGGAAGAATCAACAAGTATTCAAGGCTTCTTTTGCAATCAACCTCGAATGCTGGTGGGCATCCCCCCGAAAGTCCATCTACTCGGAGAAGAACATCGAATGGTGTCTCAATAGGAAAATGATGTATTGGGCCAGACGGTCGAACGAACCATGTCCTTATAGGATAGTCGGGCCCCTGACAACGAAAACATGTATACTTGTACCAAGTAATCGAAGAATACTTTTCATCAAAGCATTTCACGTTTCAAAAGAAACTCGACATTTTTGCAAAAGGACTCCTCTATCAAAAACGTCCTGAAAACTCGGGGACTGGCGTCAACAATTCAACAACTGAACTACCTCCTGGTCGGAATTCCAAACTCATAAGCACTCAACAAGGCAACATCAAAAATCACAAAATGTCTCCAAAGCTGAAAGTGTCCTGAAGACTCTAGGACTAGCGTCAAAATCTCAAAACTTGTGCAGCCTCCGGGTCGGAATCTTCGAAATCATAAGCCCCTAATAAGGCAATACAAAGTTTACAAGTAATGGCTCCCGATCCAAGATACCCTTGATGACCCGAGGACTATCACTAATCAGCACTCCTTAAAAATGTAAGGCCATAAGACCCCAAGCAGGCAGACTCGGTCTCGTAAGACCTACATAAGGCAACAACAATATCTGTAAGAGCTTTAGCAAGGCATGAACCACACTTGTAACAAGTGGATATATTTGTAAGATCTTGAGCAAGGCATGAACCATACTTGTACCAAGTATCCAAAGCTGTAAGACCTCAAAGGCATGAAAAACTTGTAAAACCTTGCTAAAGGCATAAACCCGATCTCAAAGTTAAGGCTATATATCGATCTTGTAATATCCCTAAAATGCATCCACTCGATATAGATGCTAAAACTACTTCACTCGGGATTAAAAATGGCTCCGTCCATAAATGATTACGGTCACAAGGCTGTACCAGCCAAACCAACACGACTCAGGGACGCCCGACCGTGGCCGACCAGAGGCCTGCTTGCTTGACTCAGCTAAATGCTCCGGGGTATAAACCCTGCCGGTTCTTGTCATACCTTGTGCCGCAATGGCTTCCCCGAACTTGACCTTCCCCTTTCTACTGGCCTCGGCTGTGTAGTCCCAAGGTATGGTATTTCTGTGGAATGGTGTTTCTACCGACATTGCCACTAGAATTGGCGTGGATATCTTTACTCCGAATGGAGCAACCCCTTAGGCGGTAAGACTTCAACTTCAAAGGGTGTAGGTGTGTTTGCTGGTGACATAAACTCAACCTCAATTGGCGTTGTCGTCTTTGCAGATGATGGTGCTTAAAACACGAGTGACATGGCCATTTTTACCTCGGCATCCCCAGAAGGATGAATCTGGACCATAATCGGATTAAGGGTGACTATTGACTTCTTTGGATAGTCGCCTTCTGGTATTAAACCGATTGATCTCTTGGGATCCCAATCATCCTCTATTTCAATCATGTGAATGCCTCCACCCTTGTGGTCTGGTAGAGGGTTATTGCGGACATTCAGAGCAGGCTCCTTTGCTACAATGATCTTGTTGTCAATCAAAGTCTGGACCTTATCCTTCAGAGAGCAGCATTCATCAATGGTATGTCATTTCATGCCGGATTGGTATGCATATGATTTATTTGGATTGGCCCACTGAGAATGGTTTTCTAGGATTATGGCAGGAATATGGGTGACATAACCAGCAGCTTTGAGCCTTTTGTATAGCTGGTCAATTGGTTCAGCAATGGAAGTTTACTGTTTGGGAGGTCCGCGGTCGAAATTTGGTCGAGGTCTAGCAAAGTTTTGACATGGGGGAGGTGATTGATAGTGGGATGGTTGGGTGTTGTAGGCTTGGTAAACATGTGCTGATTGGGAGTATTTGGGTGATGTGGGATGATATGTGGGAGGTGGAGATGCCTGATAAGTGGGTGGTGGAGTATGGTAAGAGGGTAAGGGTGCTTGGTAATTTGCAGTAAGTTGATATGTGATTGGAGGTATTGGGTATGTTTGGAACTTGATAGGGGATTTGGTTCTCTGTGCAACCATTACAGCACCTACGTCCCTTTTCTTGGATGTACCACTAGACACTACCAGAAAAGAGCCTATGGCAACGGATTCGTTACAACGGTTACAAAACCGTTGCTACAGATACCTTATTGCATCGGTTTTAACCGTTACCTAAGGTTTTGGATGTCAGTAGTACAATTTTGCAACCAAAGCGTTGCCATTGTATAATAACCGTTGCCGTAATATTTTCTATAGCCACGGTTTACTTAATCGTTACATTTTATTTATCTGTGGCAACGGTTGAATGTTATTGGAACGGTTGATGTTCCGCCAAAATTTTCCGCTCTTTTTCACTAAACCCGCTAAAATTCTCTTTCTTTAATAACTTTTTTTACTTTTATTTTCTATTTAGTATGTAATACTTATAAATTTACTTAAACCCACAACCACAACTTTTATTTCTATTCCTAAAACCTAAAATTAGAAGACCCTTTCGCTTTAGACCCCTCTGTTTCTAAATACCTCATATCCCTCTCTTTCTAACCCCATAGACTCCTCTCTTTCTAATCCCGTTCACTAACTCATTCACTCTAATCTTTTAGATCCGGCCATTTTTCCCTTAATTTTTTAGAGAAATCTTTCAAATCCAAACAGACCCAGTTAAAACAGTTAGATTTATCCCCAAATCCGAATAGATCTGTGTTCATTTTGTAAACCTTCAGTCTATCTGCTCAACGTCATCGTATTCAACCAATATCGGTGGCCTGTGACTTCAATAGCGAAGATCTTCAACGCAAAAGGCAGTCTCTACGAAATTGGCTTTAGCTGTAAGTTTTTCTTTTTTCAATTTGGGTATTTTTCTTCTTTAATCGTTCTTTTTTCTCTAATATTTAGGGTGTGGTTAGTGTATTAAATATCTTACTTTTTGGTAGCTATGGTGCAATGATGTTCTCTGAAATAATCATTTTTTGGAAAGTGATGGAAACTGATGTCGGATTTTCAGAAAGGGCGTAGCTAGTGATTGTATCTTAATTTCTTTTGTTGCTGATGCTAAAAAATGCCTTTTGTTATCTAAAAATTCCGTACCTTTTGATTTGGGGTTACTCTATTTTGCTTCAATATTCAATTTTATTCTGTATTGAATTTGATTAATTACGTATCCCTAGAAGAAGAAAAAAGAGAAACAAATAGGATAATGTTTTGTGTCCTTGTAAGCATTTTAGCGATAAAATGGGAAGAATGAGAAGTTCGCTACTAAAGGGACAACGAGAAAGTTAGCTGCAGAGGAGGGTCAGAAAAGCACAAGGCAGTAAGCATAAATTTGGGTCGATTTGTTTGTTATACTAGACCAAGGTTTGGCCCAATGTCCCTATGATCAAATTAACTCTGCTCATATTTCATACTATACAATTTCTTTATATTAATTAATCTTGACAAAGGTTTGTTTGTGGTCTGGCTTTTCCCGGACTCGTGCATAGTGAGAGTTTAGGACACCGGGCTGCCCTTTTTTCATGTGACACTGTGGCATCCTCTTATTTTTAATCCACTCATTTCAAATCTATAAATTTGTCTACGAACAAAAGTATTTTACACGTGACAAAGAAGTAACGGTGATACTAATTATTTTCTTATAATCGTTTTAGGCTTAATATATACTTTACCTTCCAACTTGTATGAAAAATCTTTTTGCACACTTTGAATTTTCTTTAGACGCTTTAATTTACCAGAAAAAAATTACCCTGTTGTAGGTGCTGTCATCCAATCCATTTTTAAGGAGGTTCGCTGTGTCATTCTTCAAATGTTTCTGCTTTGCATTCCTCTTCTCGTGTGGATTTGCTGTACCAGAAGAACATAAGCATAACTAATAGCGAAAGAACTGAAAATTCCACGATATCAAACTTACAAAAAAATGAGAGAACTTTGCTGAATTATCATTATGTTATTACCATTTGAAGTAAAACCAAAATAGGACAAGGTTGTATGTCCTTTTAAGCATTCATAAATCAAATATTGGTTATTCACATGTCGGTATGAGTTATGAAACTTCTGTGGAAGGTCATCATTGGAGGATAATAACATCAACATTTTCACATATTAGCGTGCTTCATCTTATTTTTACTGGAATAATCTGAATAAGTGTGCTTCATCAAGGATGGAGATGAGATTTATTCTCTGTCCTGGGATAATTAGGAAAAGGTTATAAAAATATATAAGACTATATTCATATAATCGTTCCCTAAAATCCTAAGATAGAGAATAAACTTTATTGCTATTCTTGATCCCATAGGTTCCTATCAAATCATCTTTTTGTTGCTAACTTTTTGCATTCTTATCTTGATCTGGTGTGCTTGTAACATTCTCTATTGCAGTTTGTTTGGAGAAAGTATAAGAATCGGTCGAAGAAAAAACACTTTGAAGCCTATGAGAATGACGAGCTTCGAAGGGAGAATAGGCCCGTAGATATTTCGGAGTCTCAGTTTAAGGATCTTCTTGAATATTGAAACTCTGGTCACCACAAGGTAATTACATCCATTCTTTCTCTGACCTATTATCTATTTGTTTCTTGTTTTACTTTATGTGAAGGATTGGTTGTAAAAGGGAAACAGTAAAGTTTCAAAAGGGCAAAAGGGAATTTCTTCTGCACAAGAAGCTGCTATTCAGCTAATCAATCGACAGTACGTACCAAATGTTATACCTCTTCTTCTGTAGTTCTATTTCTTCTTCTCCTCCTTCCTTGTGATGCTTCTTCTACCACTGCTTTCTTTGTTTGCGTCTATAGGTGCTTACAACACAAATACAATACAAATTTTTTTCTTTCGCTGGTTTAAGCCTTACTTTCAGAAGATTTTTGAGCCATGTGTTACCACAAAAGCCTATTCTTCTATTTGCTATGTATAGATGCTGTTTGTTGTTAATTGTTATAATGGACGTTGATGTTATAGTTTCGCTAGCATTATACCAGTGATTTTCAAAACTAGTATTTTTAATGATATCATGTTGGAAAGTATTAGTTTGTTTTGGCATTACAAAGGTTTTCCTTTTGCAAATGATGCTTTAGATATATTTAATTTCTTCACCTGATTCTAGAATTATTGTTAAATGGTTTTGTTAATTTAATTAGCTTTTGATTACCATGCTTGAAAGTAATCTCTAACTGATGCTGGTCTATAATGACCCCATTATATATTGTGTGAGCTACTTGTCCCTTAATGGTCAACTTGCGGCTATGTAGTGGATATAGTAGTAGGTTTAACTTGTTATTCACAAATGTTTCTTATGCTCTTTTTTTTTCAAATGATGTGATTGTCAGCTCAAATTTCTTATCATCAGAGTCATGTCTAGTCCATCCTTCATGCTGCAGTTATATGGGTTTCATTTTTCTAGCTCAATATTTGTCCAAAAGATTTGGCCTCTTTTAGGCCAACGCCCCTGGTCATCGCGTAGGGAATCAAGTGGACCATGTCCACAGTTTCGTATTACTCTCACTTTTTAAAATTCTTCTAGTGGTTTGATTTGTTGCCTTTGCCCAGCGGGGTCAACTTGTGCAAAAATGTTTGTCGTAAGACTGCAACCAGTGTGACTGCAACCAGTGTTTATTTAAGTTTTTCCCTTACTCTTGCTTATAAACTAGTTCATATACGGTGCTGCAGCATGTTCCTAGGATCACGACTAGCATCTTGTATGTCCAAATCTTTTCTTTTTCTTTTTTGTTCCATATATTTAGTCGAGGCATTCAATGTCTTTCGGTGCTATGAGTGTTCTTAGACCGGATTCTCTTGAAGGGGTAATGACTTTAATTATCTTTCTTTTGTAGGTGGAGTAGATCAAGAAATGGAAGATGAAAGCTTTGATGATCTAGACCTTACTTTAGATGAATTTTGTATTAGTATAGATGAATGTTCTAGGAATATTTTGTTATTAAATTTTCAAACCTGCTATCTTGAAATGTATTAGACTTATGCAGTTCGGGTAGAATATTTGCTTTACGGATATTATGAGCTTGTTATTATTAATAGTTTCATTTTGTATTTTTTAAATTTTAGTGTTATTATATATATAAAAATTTATTTACAATAGCCTATGTAAACCGTTGCAATAGAACACAAATGGCGTTCCATTAGAGAACGTAAACTGTTGTAATAGGTCCGGTATTCCTTTCCAAAATGTCTTATAAACCGTTCCAATAGGTAGTTAAAACCGTTGCGATAACATTTTCTTCATTGTTGTAGTTTATTATAAACCGTAACAATATAAATAAAATCGTTACAATAGCTTAAAGAAACCGTTGTTATATCCATACATAACCGTAACAATAGCTTATATAAGTGTAGTGTTAGATTACATGGTAACAGTTATGAACCGTTGCTTACACAATATAGTAATGGTTTTAAACCGTTCCAATTGGAAAGAATAATTATTCCAACAAAGAAAGGGAAAAACGTTGCGATAGACGTCTCTATAGCAATGGAGATGAAAATCGTAGCAAGAACCGTTCGTATAGCTCTATTGGCACGCGAGCGGATGAAACGGTCCGTAAATCGTTGCATATCTCTACGGCAACGGTTTATCTACATATTAGAACGGTTTTCAAGCGTTGCCATAGACTAATTTTTTAGTAGTGAGACTATAAAGCCTTATTAGTAGCTTGCAAGGCTTCAAAGTTTGTAACCATACCACTTTTGATGCCTTCCTCGATCCTTTCTCCTAGCTTGATGATGTCAGAAAACTTGTGATTCTCGATCAGTATCAGCCTCTCATAATACTATGGGTCTTGGGCCCGAACGAAGAATTTGTTCATTTGCTCTTCTTCCAAAGCAGGCCTAACCTTAGCGGCTTCTGATCTCCATCGAGTAGCATACTCGCAGAAGGTCTCTGTGGGTTTCTTCTTCAAGCTTTAAATGTAGAACACATCTGGTACATTCTCCGTGTTGAACCTGAATCTGTCCATAAAATCAGACGTCATGCTTACCCAGATTGACCACTTCTTCGAATCCTGGCAAATTTACCAAGATATCCCTTCAAGCTCCTCATGAAAAGCTTAATGCGGATTTTCTCGTCTCTTCCCACTCCAACTGGCTTGTCATAGTATGTTCTCAAGTGGACCTTGGGATCTCCTGTACCATCAAACATTTCAAACTTGGGAGGTTTGTACCCCTCGGGTAGTTCGACATCGGGCATTATGCAAAGATCTTCATAGTTTAGCCCCTCAATTTCCTTACTACATTTAACGCCTTGAATTCTGCTAGTCAACCTTTTAAGCTCTTCGGCCAGATTTCTGATGAGCAAGTCATTGTCATCGGACTCGGGTGTGCTTGAGATGGGCTAGGTGGAGTATGGCACAGTCTCCACGTAGATGGTGGTATTGTTTTGGGTGCGGCAGTGGTCATTTTGTGGAGTTCTAAAGTTCTGGAATGAGCAGTGGGGTATTATTTGAGGTATGACATGTATTGCAGTGGTGGTGAGGAGCGTGATGGTTTTGTTGCTTTGGGATGTTTTGGGGAGGTACAGGATTCTGAGTATTTGGGAAAGTAACCTCTGGAGTGGTGAGGGAAAATGACAGACTTGCCAAATTCCAGACTTGATCAAGTTCTTCCTGAAACTTCAACAACTTTTGTTCTAGTTAGGATAAATTTTCCTTGGGGGCCAGAGTACCATGGGTGAACTCTACCCGTTCAGTTGAGTTGTTCGAATCTTCCATTTTTTCTTTGTTTTTGTGTCTGACAGGACTGGGAAGAGCAGTAGGTGGAGGGCCATTGTATCTCGTAAAATATGATGACGTTGTCAGAGTTTACGAATTAACCTTTAGGGAGGGGAATAAAACAAAAAGTAAAAACAAAAAGTAAAAACAAAATGTAACAAGTTAGTGAGGATCATTAGAAAAATATTGTAATATTTAAACACGTAGTGCTTGAAATATAAAGCGTGTCCTAATTTTATGGACATCGTTGTGCCCGAGGTAGGCCTATCGACAAGTTGATTTGGGGAACTTAGAATGCTAAATGCCTCATTTGATTGATAAAAGGTAGACGAATCCCAAATCAACACTAAAATAACAAAAAATTAAAAGTCACTAATGGCCGTTTGCTTTATTACATTTTGTAAAACGGAACTGGAAATTTCTATCTATTTGGTCCCAGAGGGAACTTCCCCAGATTCGGCATCATTGGATCCATCCAATAGATTTCCTAGCTCGCGCAGTCCCAATAGCAAGTAGGCTCTGGCCAGATGTCCGCCTTCATTTCCTTCAGAAGTCCGGCAATCTTCGACCCTCTTCAGAAACTTCTTTTCCAACTCTACTATACCTCGATCCAGATAGATTAATCGCTTGTTGGCGCTGACAGCCATATCCTTCCACTCTTCAATTAGCTTTTGATTGGCTTCCTGTATCTCACAGTGTTCGCTTCTGCATTCTCGGATTCTCTTTCGCATATGGTTGTACTTGACCTGTGCTTCGGCCTTTTCATCTAGGATCTTGTTACCTCGAACAAATCCAGGTTGGCCCACACCACTACGATTATCCTCCAACCAGCCCGAATAATAGGGCGCACAGCCTGCATGGTATCTGTCTGTTCAATGGTGTCCTTTCCTATGACAATCTTGCGATGCGACATACGCTGAGCCTGACACCTGTAAGGGCTATCGTCATTCTGGAAGTCAACCCGGAAGTGACTCATCTTGTCGACCCTGTGTGTAAGCTGCTTCCTACATGCTTGCCTCATAACCCGAAGAGGTACGTAAGGGTACGTTCCTCTTAAGACGATTAGTATCAAGAAAGGTGCGTCCCTAGATTGGACGATGAACTCCTCATTCGGGAACCACTCGAACATCCATTGTACTTGGTCCTCAATCAGATTTTCGAATAGTTCGACCCATTCTCTAGCATTCTCCAGTTGGGCGAACATGTTGGGCATGTAATTCATTCGCTTTGGGTGATGAAAAGCGATATGATCATCCCAACCCCTTTGATGGATTTCTTGTCGGTACTCACCCTTTTGGAGATGTTCCACGAGCCACAGTTGAAGTAGCAGATTACAACCCTCGAAGTGTTTGGCTACCTGTTGACACCTTTCTAGTGCTCGGTATATTTTCGCAATGATCATTGGTACAAGACTGAATGGTTGTCCGTCAATTCCGTCCATTAGAGTTTTGGTGACCAAAACTAGTCTGGTATGGATCCTTGATTTCTTCATCGGAAACACTATCATTCCCAAGAAGCAGAACATCAAGACAAAGACCCTTCGGTGAATATGCCGCAATGATGTAAGAGAAAACTCATTAGGATAAGTACGGTAAGATTGGTTGTGACCGTACCTCTCGTACAAATAGTCAAAGGGAATGTACGACTCTTTCGAACATGTCAAGTCTGAATTCTTCTTTAGGCCCATCATTTTGAGAAAACCTCTACCATTGCGGTTTTCCGGCATTAACAAACTCGGAGTTTCCCACGGTATACCAGCCAGTCCTCCTATTTCCTCGAGCAAGGGTGTCATATCAATGTCTCCGAAGCGTAACACAGATCTATCACAATCCCAAAATAAGGTAGCAGCTTATATGATTTTGTTGTTCGGTTGAATTTTCAGGAGAGAGGGTAGGTTTCCCAAATATTTTCGGATGAGCGTCTGATCACTAGAGTGAAAATCCTTCCACCAGCTTAGCAGTTTGGGGTGGATGTGGGTGACCATGCTGAATCTAGGGACTTCGTGCCTCGTGTTTCTGCAAGACAAAGGGTTAGGCCCTTACCTCCACCAGACTCGACTATCAAATATCAATAATTGGCATAAAAGCATTTTGTTCTCCAAATAAATGCACAAAATGTTGTAGTGTCCGTTTAGGTTTTGGGGAAACCCAGTGGACTTTGGACAAGGCTATCTTAAATAGTCATTATGCGGACAACATAACTGACTCGGCTAGGTTTTACCATGATCCATGCGCAATTAAACATAGTAAGGTTTCTATGGAGTATTAGACTAGTACCCTTGAGCGGACAACTCAAGAAGGAAAGGTGCGGAACCGTCGACTACACTGTTGATCGACCGATTTTACCGCAAATATGCCTTTGCCAGATTTAAGGGGTGATAATATCGGAAGAATATCTTATTTCCTATCAGACTAAGCATAGAAATCCAATCACTAGGATTATTAACTAATAAGGATTGTGAGTATTGAAAATAAGTTCTGAACCTGGGGGAACACTTTCACTATATACTAATATGTTGGAACCCCCTTTATATTATTAAAAATAATATAATAATATAATTTTTAATAAAGGTCGGCTTCTCCTATGTCGTGTCAAATTCGCATCGAAAAAAAGAGATTTGTCCTCTCCTTTAAAGAAATAAAAAATAATTGTTTTGTAAAATCTCGTCTAATACTAATATTCTAATCACTAACAAATCTAAAATCTAATAAAAAAATAAGTAATAAATTAAGGTTCTATTTCAACACGGAACAAAGGGGACAATATACAGGATGGGTAGAAAGAGGTGTGATACTTGGCCCACAACCACTCATTATAAGCGTTGCTATGGTATTTTGTTTGGCAGGAGTGGAGTATGATGTTGAAAACATGCTTATGCAATAATTAAGACAAGTTGCCACGTATTGCACGTTCCTTAAAATAATAATTACAATAATTTAAAATAGTAATAAAGGAATGCATTAAAGGAAAGCAGTAAAAAAAATAAGGGAAAGAAACAAAAAGACAAGTCAATTTCGTAACAGAAGAGGGAATAAAATGCTTAGAGGGATTAAAAAAGTAAAGGCATATAAGAAGTGTAAAGTCACAGTAATAGCTTGAAATGGTAAAAGCCTAAAAGAAAATCCCCAGCAGAGTCGCCATGCTGTCGCGCCACATTTTTTCTCGCGAAATCGGGTTTATGACATTTTGGGAAAGAAAACTCGTTCCCTTTTGGGAATTGTATCTTAAATTGAAGAGTCGCCACCTAGTGATTTAAGTGTATTAGGACACTAATAAGGGTTTAATTTGGATAACCAGAGATTGGGTAAGGACTTGAAATTATCCCAAGGGGAAGGTGTTAGGCACCCCTCAGGATCCACTAGTGTGGTTCCCGGCCAAGCTATTGTTGTGACTTAAGGTACAAATAACACATAGGCAAGTAAGAGTTTCAAACAAGAGCGGATTTTTCACATAAGTTTTAGAAATAAACAAAGTCGGAAAGAATTAAAGAGAGTTGATTTTCATAGAAGAAACGGTTTTAAAAGATTTAAAAGAAACAGAGAACAAAGGGAAGGGGGTCCTAGGTTTATTAATAATATGGATCACCCCACACAACATTCGGTAATCACTCCTCATTGAGGGACTACACGTGAAGTTAATGTGTGGTCATCATATCCATAGCTACCCTTTCCCACCCCACTAAGGTATTAAAGCGCCGAATGGTCTCGTTTACTTATTGTATGCTATTACCCTCCCCAATCCTTTCAGCCCCGGAGGTACTTGGGACAATTAATCTTAAAAGGGAGGAGATATTGGGCTTTTTTGTGGTTTCAAAAGGTAATATACTAAGGCGACAAACAAACACATATAGCAAGTTTGGGGAAGCATATAAACACATAATGTAGCATGACTTGCATATACTTTTTTAGGTATAATTAAACTTAAAAGGTTGAGGCAGTCTGATTTATTCCATATTTCATACAAGATACCCGAATCAGACCTACCTGCTAGTTGCAGTGAATGAAATCTGGTTCAATTTATAAGTTTATCCTATGGCTTGCCTAAGTGTTAGACGAAAACCTATAGGCATGATACCTACTGATTTCAGAAGTAAATTGATTATAGACTGATTTAATAAAAGTTAACAGTTAAAAGCGAGTTTTAGAAGAGCACAAGTTCTGCAATTAATAATGCGTTATTACTGCTAGTTTTAGACTTATAAACGAGTGAGGTGATTCAAATTC
This sequence comes from Nicotiana glauca, assembly GCA_026770625.1. Taxonomy (NCBI): domain Eukaryota; kingdom Viridiplantae; phylum Streptophyta; class Magnoliopsida; order Solanales; family Solanaceae; genus Nicotiana; species Nicotiana glauca. The sequence continues at coordinate 108,306 of MU747103.1, read as the reverse complement.
GATTAAAGATCATATAGGCATGCTTTATATGCGTTTGTCAACTTTAAAACACTATTATAGACATAGAGAAATGCAGAAATCCTACAACATGATATCTAGGTGTTGCATTTTATTGCGAACGTGACATCAATTTGCATTTGGTTATTAAGACCTATAAACATGTTTGCCTAATGATAAGTGGATATGCAACAATCAGAAATGACCTATAGGCATATTTTCTACATGCATGTGCATCCTATAGACATGGTATCTATACATGAGAATACATAAATCCTATAGACATGGTATGAGTGCAGAAATTCCTATAGACATGGCAGCTATATAAGAATGCAAAAATCAAAAATTCCTCTAGACATGTTATCTACATATGAGAATGCTAAAATTAGAAATTCCTATAGGCAGGTTATCTACATGTGGGAATGCAGAAATCCTATAAACATGGTAATTATATGAGAGTGCAGAAATCAGAAATTCCTATAGGTAGGTTATCTACAAATGAGAATGCTGAAATTAGAAATTCCTATAGGCTGGTATCTACATGTGGGAATGCAGAAATCCTATAGACATGGTAACTATACGAGAGTGCAGAAATTAGAAATTCTTTTAGACAGGTTATCTACCCCCTTTGCATGTATGGTTACCCCTCCCTTTTCACTAGCCATCCCCGAGGGTTTTATTAAAAAGTTGTTACAACCCAGAAAAAGTGAAGAAAAGAAAAATACATCAGAAATTAAAATTACAACCAAGGAGAGCCTGACTCAGACTTCCTGTCCGAAGTATGAAGTAAACCAACTCCAAAGATCATATTTCAAAACCTTTCTCCCATTTGGGTGTGTTAGAGTTCCCCAAAAGTTTCATAAGAACTACGGGCAGTGCTTACACCCAAATGTATCACTATATCAAGCCATAGTGCACTGTGGAAGGGCCATCCCTCAGGTGTCCAAGTTCAGAGGGAACTCAAGGT
>MU747103.1:56362-104774 GCA_026770625.1 Nicotiana glauca | reverse complement strand
GGGGGGGGGGGGGGGGGGGGGGGGGCAGAACTTAGGAACTAAGAGAGAGTGCAAGTGTAGAAGTGGAATTCTAAAAGGGGAAAAGGAAGAGGAAGCAATTCACATTAATACACATAGGGGATAGGGAATGAGGGGATTTGCAAGAGCAAAAGAAAAGCAGGCTGATGGGCACACCCAATAATGGGATATGCTGGCACACCCTCCAGCCTGTTTATATAGAGGTTAAGACCCCATTGGTTCAAACTTAATTTATGGGCAACAACTCACATTGTCATGCCTTAAGTCACAACTCACAAACACATAGGGTAATAGGGTAAGGGAGAAAGGATTCACAACAGACACATGCAAAAAGATATGAGCATGCTTAATTTAAATGTTGAACTCTACAGAAACAGTAAAGTAGACATGGATAAAAACAATTTAAGGAAAGAAATTGAATAATCACTTTGTGCGAAACATGCAATTAACGGCACAAACATAAAAAAGTTATTTAAGGACATGGTTTTGAAGTACACGGTTTGTACAAATAAGATAAGAAAATCAATTAACAGCCAGTGCATCACAAGGTCTGATATTTGTATGAATGAACCAAGTCAAAAATATAGGAGAGGTTTTTAACTTAAGGGAAATCAACAAACAATGGAAATGGAATCAATTATACCTATTTAGAAGGGATTCTGAATTAATCACAAGTTTGAAAACCCTTTTTAGAGGAAGGTTCATCACACATAAAGAGCACACAAACACGTTGAGTTAAGAGAAGATGTTGTGCCATTGCAAAGTTGTCACGACCCCAGTTCACCCGCCATGAACATGTCGTGATGGCACCTAGTTCCTACAATTTGGTAAGCCTAACGATGTGAAAATTAATATAACTTGCAGAAACATTTAATTAAACTAAGAAAATCTAGAAGGAAACGATATATATAAGTTCCACTTGGAATATACAACTCAAAATAGAATGCGGAAGTCTACAATCTCATCCCAAAACCCAGAAACTCACAGGAATCACAGGCTAATAGAAACGTAAAACACTTCTCTAACTCCATAATGTCTAAACAACTGAAAGAAAAGATAAACTAACTACTAAAGCTGGAATAGAGTAGAGAATCCCGGTCTGCGGACGCGACATATATACCTTGAAGTCTCCGCTAGATCTCTCTTCCTCGATGATAATATGCTTGGGTGGAGGAACCTGGATCTGCACATGAAAAACATGCGCAGAAAGGGCATGAGTACACCACAGTGGTACTCAGTAAGTGCCAAGCCTAACCTCGGTTGGGTAGTGACGAGGAAGGTCAGGGCCCCACTGGGGTAAAATATAATAATAAATTAAAGTATGATAAAACTGGAAGTAATAATGAGCACAACAGTGAGATAAGATAGGTCAACAAGGGAATAATAACTACACAAAGAACAAAGTAAATAAGGAATGTGTACACCTCAATACCAGGGATAACAATGAGGATCTCCCAGGATACCGTCCTGTAGTCCTCTTTCTCAACTGTCCAGTGGATCTCCCGGGATACCGTCCCGTAGTCCATCAGATGTGTAAATCCGAAGGATCTCCTGGGATACTGTCCTATAGTCCAACCATCAATATGTAGGGGGATCTATCGGGAATCTAACCCGCAGTTCCAAAGTAAAAGTGTAGTGGAATCTACCGGGAATCTAGCCCGTAGTCCCAAAGTAAAAGTGCAGGGGGATCTATCGGGAATCTAACCCGCAGTCCCAAAGTAAAAGTTCATGGGGATCTACCCGAAATCGAATCTGTAGTCCCAAAGTAAACAAACAAAGGGGGGAGCTACCGGAATCCCACATCTATAGTCCCAATATAAATGCGCAATCACAACCAGAAGATACACAGAAATGAAGTACAAAAGACAAGCAACAGGTAGTACTAGCCTAGCATGCTTCACGTAGTACAGTTAAGGCAATTTAAGCAATTAGGGAAGTTAAATCATCTAAACATGCTTTCCTAATCTAGCACATGTTATAATTGCAAGTAGAATAAAGAAAATATGAAAGAAACTCAATCTCAATATCTTAAGTAAAAACCAGATTTTCAATAATTGGCTCAAGTACGCGCTCGTCACCTCGCGCACAAGGCACTCAAAATACCAAATAATAAATCCTAAGGGGAAAAGTCCCCCACACAAGGTTAGACAAGCCACTTACCTCGAACTGACTCCAAAATCAACTCGAAATCACACTTTTTCCACGAGTATCCGACTCCAAATGGCCCAAATCTATTCAATTCAATTACATATCGTAAATAACATCTCAAGCAACTGATTCTACTATTAAATTCAAAGACAAGACGCAAAATTAGGTAAAATAACCAAAATGGCCCTCAGGCTAACGTCTCGAAATCAGATCATTTTCACATTTCCGGAACCCTCGTACTGTCACGAGTCTAACCATATAAAAATCTCCCAAATCGGATGTCAAACACCCACTCAAAACCCAATAGTTTGGTCTATGAAGTTTTACCAATTTTTCATTCAAAAATCCGAAATTTAAAGATGAATTCGTGATTAGATTAATGGGTTTTAAGCATAAGGGTGTAGAGAATCATTACCCAATCATTGCCCTCGAAAACCCCTCGAAATTGGTCCTAAATCCGAGCTCCCAGCCTTGTATTTTTTTATAAATGGCTAACCCTCATTTTTGAAGTGTTAAATATTGTCCATCACTTTAATGCATCGCGAACGTGGAGGTGAGCTTGCGTTCGCGAAGAGGAAAATTTGAATATGCCAAAGTTAACCTTCGTGATCGCGATCGCGATCACGATGGGTAGAATGCGTACGCAAAGGCATGGAGTCGTGAAGCTACGCAAACGCGACACATGTGTGAGAACGCGATGAAGGAAAAATGTAAGGTCCAGGAGCTGCTCTACGCGAACGCGTGGAGTGTATGCGAACGCGTATAAGGAAAATTGGCCCCCCTCCAGGATTACACTACGCGAACGCATGAGACGGGCCGCGAACACGAATAACAAGTGAGTCAAAGCTACGTGAACGTGATGAGAGGTGCACGAACGCGAAGAAGGACCTGGGAATTGCAACTACTGAAGGATTTTCTGCAATATTTACAACTCCAAAATGCTCCGTTGAGCATCTGAAACACACCCGAGGCCCCCGGGGCCTCAACCAAACCTATGGACATATCCCATAACACCATTCAAACTTGTACCAATCCTTAAAACACCTAAAACAATGTCGGAAACTCGATTTAAACAAGGATTTGAGCCTAAGAACTACAAATTTCATCAAAATCGCTTTCGATAAAAAACCTAACCAAAACACGTCCGAATGACCTGAAAGTATGCACACACATCCCAAATTACATGACGGAGCTACTGCTACTTCTGGAATTCCAATCCGACCTTCGAATCAATAATTCACTATCGGACCGGAAACTTTAAAAATTCAAACTTTGGCATTTCAAGCCTAAATGAGCTACTGACTCCCAATATACATTCCCAACACGCTCCCAACCCCGAAATCACCTAACGGAGCTAACAGAACCATCCGATTGTCATTCCGAGGTCTTCTTCACACGGTTCTGACTACGGACCATTTTTCAATATTTATGCTCTCATTTAGGGACTAAGTGTCCCAAAATTCTCAGAAACCCAACACTGAACGTCCAGGCAAACAAAAATAGCAAAAATAAACTAAGGGGAAGCAGTTAATAGGAGATCGGGGCATTAATTCTTAGGACGACCGGCCGGGTCGTCACATCCTCCTACACGTAAACATTCGTTCATCCTCGAACGAGCATAGAGAACATACCTGAAGTAGTGAAAAAGATGAGGGTAACTGCTGTGCATATCTTGCTCGGTCTCCCAAGTCGCCTCCTCGGCTGGCTGACGCCGCCACTAAACCTTCACTGAAGCTATGTTCTTTGACATCAACTTTCTGATCTGCCTGTCTAATATAGACACTGGCTCCTCAGAATAGGATAGATCCTTGTCCAACTGGACTGAAATGAAATCCAACACGTGCGACGGATCACCGTGATACCTCCGGAGCATCGAAACATGAAATACCGGATGAACTTCGGCCAAACAGGGAGGTAAGGCAAGCTCATAGGCAACCTTCCCAACTCATCTCAAGATCTCAAAAGGGCCAATAAACCTCGGACTCAACTTTTCTTTCTTCCCAAACCTCATGACGCCTTTCATAGGCGAAACCCGAAGCAGAACCCGCTCAACAACAATATATGAAACATCATGAACCTTCATGTCCGCGTAACTCTTCTGTCTGGACTGGGCTGTACAGAGTCTATCCTGAATCATCTTAACCTTCTCCAACGCATCCTGAACCAACTCTGTGCCCAATAGCCTGGCCTCACAAGGCTCAAACCAACCCACCAGAGATCTACACCTCCTACCATATAAAGCCTCACACAGCGCCATCTGAATGCTGGACTGATAACTATTGTCAGCAAACTCCGCCAATGGCAAGAAATGATCCCAAGACACTCCAAACTCAATCAGACTCGCACGAAACATATCCTCAAGAATCTGAATAGTGCGCTCAGACTATTCATCCGTCTAGGGGTGAAATGCTATGCTTAACTCCACCCAAGTGCCTAACTCCTGCTACACAGATCTCCAGAACCGCGATGTAAATTGAGTACCTCTGTCCGAAATAATAGAAACTAGAATACCATGCAGACGAACGATCTCCCAGATATAATTCTTCGCCAAACGCTCCGATGAATACGTGGTACACACAGGAGTGAAATGAGCAGACTTGGTCAGCCGATCCACAATGAACCAAATGGCATCAAACTTCTTCAAGGTCCGTGGAAGTCTAGATATGAAATCCACGGTGATGCGCTCCCATTTCCACTCCGGAATCTCTATCTGCTGAAGCAACTCACCAGGGAGCTGGTGCTCATACTTCACCTACTGGCAGTTGAGGCATCTAGACACATAACCAACTATATCTTTCTTCATCCGCCTCCACCAATAGGGCTGGCTCAAGTCCTGGTACATCTTCGCGGCACCTAGATGGATGGAATACCGCGAACTATGGGCCTGTACTAGAATCAACTCTCGAAGACCATCAACATTGGGAAAAAAAATCCGGCGCTGCATCCTCAATACCCCTTCATCTCCAATGGTCACATTCCTGGCATATCCACACTGAATCTTTTCCTTAAGGACAAGCAAATGAGGCTGTTCATACTTCTGCTCCCTGATACGATCAAATAAGGAAGACCAAGAAACCACACAAGCTAGAATCCAACTATGCTCCGAAAGATCCAATCTCACAAACTGGCTGGCTAAGGCCTAAACATCCATTGCCTTAGGCCTCTATAAAGGTGGTAGATATGCCAAACTCCCCAAACTCTCCGCCTGGTGACTCAAGGCATCCACCACCACATTGGCCTTACCCGGGTGATACAGGATAGTGATATCATAATCCTTGAGCAACTGCAACCACCTCATCTGAGGCATATTTAGGTCCTTTTGCTTGAGTAAGTGCTGCAAGCTCTGATGGTCAGTATAGATCTCACAAGGCATACCGTACAAATAATGATGCCAGATCTTCAAGGCATGAACAATGGCAGCTAACTCAAGGTCGTGGACAGTGTAATTCTTTTCATGTATCTTCAACTGTCTAGACGTGTAGGCAATCATCCTACCATCCTACATCAACACCGCTCCAAGGCCAACTCTCGAGGCATCACAATAGACAGTATAAGACCCCGAACCAATAGGCAACATCAAAATTAGGGCTGTAGTCAAAGCTGTCTTGAGCTTCTGCAAGCTCACCTCATACTCCTCTGTCCACTGAAACGGGGCACCCTTCTAGGTCAATCTAGATATAGGGGCCGCAATCGAGGAAAATCCCTCCACGAAGCGACGGGTAGTAGCCCGCCAACCCAAGGAAATTGCAAATCTCTATAGCTGAGGACGGCCTGGGCCAACACTGTACAACCTCTATCTTCCTCGGATCCCCCCGAATACCCTCACTCGAAATAACGTGGCCTAAGAATGCCACAGAACTCAGCCAAAACTCACATTTTGAGAGCTTTGCATATAACTTCTTCTCCCTCAAGCTCTGAAGCACGGTCCTCAGGTGCTGCTCATGATCTTCCCAACTTCGGGAGTACACCAGAATATCATTAATAAAAACAATAATGAACGAGTCAAGATATGGTCTGAACACACTGTGCATCAAATGCATGAAAGTTGCTGGGGCATTGGTCAGCCCAAATGACATAACAACGAACTTGTAATGACCATGCCGAGTCTGAATGGCAGTCTTCGGGATATCTGGCTCCTGAATCTTTAACTGATGGTAATCTGAGCGCAAGTCAATCTTAGAAAACACATGTGCGCCCTAAAGCTGGTCAAACAGATCATCAATACGAGGCAAGGGATAACGATTCTTCACAGTAACCTTGTTCAGCTAGCGATAATCAATACACATATGCATAGAACCATCCTTATTCTTTACAAACAAAATAGGAGCACCCTACGATGAAACACTAGGTCGAATAAAACCCTTACCAAGCAATTCCTGCAACTGATGCTTCAACTCCTTCAACTCAGGAGGAGCCATACGATACGGAGGAATGGAAATGGGCTGAGTGCCCGACAATAGATCAATTCCAAAGTCAATGTCTCTATCGGGCGGCATGCCCGGAAGATCAGCTGGAAACACATCGGGATAATCCCGTACCACTGGAACTGACTCAACAGAAGGGGTATCATCACTGACATCTCTCACATAAGCTTAATACGCGGCACACCCCTTCTCAACCATACATTGAGCTTTAAGAAAAGAGATAACCCTACTGGGAGTGTGATCTAAAGTACCACTGCACTCAATATGCAGAATGCCTGGCATAGCCAACGTCACAGTCTTGGCGTGACAATCAAGAATAGCAAAATAGGGTGACAACTAGTCCATGCCCAAAATAATGTCAAAATCAACCATACAGAGTAACAATAAATTTACTCTGGTCTCAAAACCACAAATAGTAACCAAATATGACCGATAAATGCGGTCTATAACAAGAGAATCCCCCACAGGAGTAGAAACATAAATGGGGGCACTCAAAGAATCCCGAGTCACACCCAAATGCTGAGCAAAGTAAGAAGACACATAAGAATAAGTAGACCCCGGATCGAATAGAACCGATGCCTCTCTGTGACAAACCAGTATAATACCTGTAATGATGGAGTCGAAGGTAATATCCTCAGTACGAGCAGGAATAGCATAATATCTGGCCTGACCGCTCTCTCGAGGGCGACATCTATCTCCCCGCCCCCCGCCCCTAGCCGAATGGGCAGGTGGGGTAGCAACTGGAGCTATGATCATGGCTTGAGAACTCTGAGGAGCACGCTGTGGCTGAGCAGTCTGTGAAGATGCACCCCTACCAAGTCTGGGGAAGTCCCTAACCATATGACGTATATCGCCACACTCGAAACAAGCTCTAGGAGGATGCGGCGACTGTGACTGGCTAGGACCAGGTCTGCTGGACTAACCCCTGGAAGTACCCCACGCAAAAGGAGCGGTAGAAACTGGAGGTGCATAGTAAGGCTCCTGAGGTATAGGCGGAGCTGGAGCATTACTGGCTACTGGAAGAGCTGAATGGGTGGGGCGACCCACATAACCTCTGCCATAACGACCGGCTGATGGGGTACGGGCACCAGAGTAGTGACTTGACTCTCGAGACCTCTTGGCCTCCCTCTCCCCTCGCTCCCTGGCGAGCATACCTTCAATCCTCCTTGCAATACTCACTACCTGCTGATAAGGAATGTCCATCTCCAAATCTCGAGCCATGCTAGATCTGATGGGTGGGATAAGACCCTCAATGAACCTGTGAACTCTCTCCCGAACAGTAGCAACCAAGGCCGGTGCATGCCTGGCCAGCCTGGTATAACAGATAGCATACTCTGAAACGGTTATAGCACCCTGGCGTAAATGCTCAAACTCTCACACCATACATCTCTGAGACTCTGGGCGACAAACTCTCTCATAAACATATCCGAGAACTGAGTCCATGTCAGCGAAGCAGCCTCAACTGGACTGTCTATCTCATAAGTGCGCCACTAATCAAAGGCGGCTCCCTGAAGCTGAAAAGCAGTGAAAGAAATCCCGCTGGACTCTACTATGCCCATAGTGTGAAGAATACAATGACACTCCTCTAGAAATCCCAAGTTATCATCTGATGCTAATCCACTGAACACTGAGAGGATCATACTTCTTGAACCTCTCAAGTCTCCGCTACTCGTCCTCTGAAGAAGCTGACCCATCCTCGGGCTGAACTGGCACTGTAGGCGATGCGAGAATAATCTCGGGGGCCTGCTCAACCTACACTCGCTGCTCAGGAGTGTAGACGGCGGGAGCCTGTACTCCTCCCCCGGCCTGGGATGTGGCTGTAGCAAGGGGAAACAACCCTGCCTGAGCCAAGGTGGTGTACATACTCATGAACTGAGCCAAAGTCTCCTGGAGATCTAGAGTAGTAGTGGCAGTAGTAGGCGTGCCAGGTGCCTGGGCTTCAGCTAGATCTGCTGGTGGTGCCTCAGCGGCAGCTCACGCAGGTGCTCTGGCTACACCATGTGCATGTCCTCGACCTCTCCCCGGCCTCGGCCTCTGACGGTTGCAGTAGGGGTCACGGGTGCCTCATCATCTTGAGTAGCACGTGTCCTCACCATCTGTGAGAGAATAGAAGACAGAAGTTTAGAATTGATGTAAAAAATATCGCACGACAAGGAATTCAAATTAAATGAAGTTTTTCCTAAATAGTTACATAGCCTCTCGTAGATAAGTACAGACGTCTCCGTACTGATCAGCGAGACTCTAATAAACCGGGTTGTGGTTCGTGACTCCTATGAACCTAGAGCTCTGATAGCATCTTGTCATGACCCCAGTTTACCCTGCATGAACATGTCATGATGACACATAGTTCCTACAACTAGGTAAGCCTAACGATGCGGAAATTAATATAACTTGGGAATCATTTAATTAAACTAAGCATATCTAGAAGGAAATGATATATATAAGTGCCACTTGGCATATACAACTCAAAACAGAATGCGGAAGTCTACAATCTCATCCCAAAACCCGAAAACTCACGGGAACCACAGGCTAATAGAAAGGTAAAACACTGCTCTAACTCCAGAATGTCTAAAAAACTAAAAGAAAAGATAAACTAACTACTAAATCTGGAATAGAGTAGAGACTCCTGGTTTGCGGACACGACAGATATACCTTGAAGTCTCCACTAGATCTCTCCGCCTCGATGATAGTATGCATGGGTGGAGGAACCTGGATCTGCACATGAAAAACATGCGCAAAAGGGGCATGAGTACACCATAGCAGTACTCAGTAAGTGCCAAGCCTAACCTCGATTGAGTAGTGATGATAAAGGTCAGGGCCCTAATCAGGTAAAATATAATAATATATTAACAGTATGATAAAACTGGCAGTAATAATGAGCACAACAGTGAGATAAGACAGATCAACAAGGCAATAACAACTACATAAAGAACAAAGTAAATACGAAATGTGTACAGCTCAATACCAGGGATAACAATAAGGATCTCCCAGAATACCATCCCGTAGTCCTCTTTCTCAACTATCCAGTGGATCTCCCAGGATACCGTAATGTAGTCTATCATATGTGTAAATCCGAAGGATCTCCCGGGATACCGTCCCGTAGTCCAACCATGAATATGTAGGGGGATCTATCGGGAATTTAACCCGCAGTCCCACAGTTAAAGTGCAGGGGGATCTATCGGGAATCTAACCCGCAGTCCCAAAGTAAAAGTGCAGGGGGATCTATCGGGAATCTAACCCGTAGTCCCAAAGTAAAAGTGCATGGGGATCTACCCGAAATCGAACCTGTAGTCCCAAAGTAAACAAACAAAGGGGAGGGAGGGCTACCGGAATCCCACATCTATAGTCCCAATATAAATGCGCAATCACAACCAGAAGATACACAGAAATGAAGTACAAAAGACAAGCAACAGGTAATACTAGCCTAACATGCTTGNGGTAAAATATAATAATAAATTAAAGTATGATAAAACTGGAAGTAATAATGAGCACAACAGTGAGATAAGATAGGTCAACAAGGGAATAATAACTACACAAAGAACAAAGTAAATAAGGAATGTGTACACCTCAATACCAGGGATAACAATGAGGATCTCCCAGGATACCGTCCTGTAGTCCTCTTTCTCAACTGTCCAGTGGATCTCCCGGGATACCGTCCCGTAGTCCATCAGATGTGTAAATCCGAAGGATCTCCTGGGATACTGTCCTATAGTCCAACCATCAATATGTAGGGGGATCTATCGGGAATCTAACCCGCAGTTCCAAAGTAAAAGTGTAGTGGAATCTACCGGGAATCTAGCCCGTAGTCCCAAAGTAAAAGTGCAGGGGGATCTATCGGGAATCTAACCCGCAGTCCCAAAGTAAAAGTTCATGGGGATCTACCCGAAATCGAATCTGTAGTCCCAAAGTAAACAAACAAAGGGGGGAGCTACCGGAATCCCACATCTATAGTCCCAATATAAATGCGCAATCACAACCAGAAGATACACAGAAATGAAGTACAAAAGACAAGCAACAGGTAGTACTAGCCTAGCATGCTTCACGTAGTACAGTTAAGGCAATTTAAGCAATTAGGGAAGTTAAATCATCTAAACATGCTTTCCTAATCTAGCACATGTTATAATTGCAAGTAGAATAAAGAAAATATGAAAGAAACTCAATCTCAATATCTTAAGTAAAAACCAGATTTTCAATAATTGGCTCAAGTACGCGCTCGTCACCTCGCGCACAAGGCACTCAAAATACCAAATAATAAATCCTAAGGGGAAAAGTCCCCCACACAAGGTTAGACAAGCCACTTACCTCGAACTGACTCCAAAATCAACTCGAAATCACACTTTTTCCACGAGTATCCGACTCCAAATGGCCCAAATCTATTCAATTCAATTACATATCGTAAATAACATCTCAAGCAACTGATTCTACTATTAAATTCAAAGACAAGACGCAAAATTAGGTAAAATAACCAAAATGGCCCTCAGGCTAACGTCTCGAAATCAGATCATTTTCACATTTCCAGAACCCTCGTACTGTCACGAGTCTAACCATATAAAAATCTCCCAAATTGGATGTCAAACACCCACTCAAAACCCAATAGTTTGGTCTATGAAGTTTTACCAATTTTTCATTCAAAAATCCGAAATTTAAAGATGAATTCGTGATTAGATTAATGGGTTTTAAGAATAAGGGTGTAGAGAATCGTTATCCAATCATTGCCCTCGAAAACCCCTCAAAATTGGTCCTAAATCCGAGCTCCCAGCCTTGTATTTTGATATAAATGGCTAACCCTCATTTTTGAAATGTTAAATACTGTCCAGCACTTTAATGCATCGCGAACGCGGAGGTGAGCTCGCGTTCGCGAAGAGGAAAATTTGAAGATGCCAAATTTACCCTTTGCGATAGGTAGAATGCGAACGCGAAGGCCTTGGGTCATGAAGCTACGCGAACGCGAACGCGACACCTATGTGCGAATGCGATGAAGGAAAAATGTAAGGTCCATGAGCTGCTCTATGTGAACGCGATGGGGAAAAAGGCGAGGCTACGCGAACACGTGGAGTGTATGCGAATGCGTATAAGGAAAACTGGCCACCCTCCAGGATTACACTATACGAATGCGTGAGAGGGGACGTGAACGCGAAGAAGGATCTGGGACCTGCAACTGCTGAAGGATTTTCTGCAATATTTACAATTCCAAAATGCTCCGTTGAGCATTCGAAACGCACCCGAGGCCCCCGGGACCTCAACCAAACCTATGGACATATCCCATAACACCATTAAAACTTGTACCAATCCTTAAACCACCTAAAACAACGCCGGAAACTCGATTTAAACAAGGATTTGAGCCTAAGAACTACAAATTTCATCAAAAAACGCTTTCGATCAAAAACCTAACCAAAACATGCCCGAATGACCTGAAATTTTGCACACACATCTCAAATAACATGACAGAGCTACTGCAACTTCTGGAATTCAAATCTGACCCTCGAATAAAAAACTCACTATCGTATCGAAAACTTAAAAAATTTCAAACATCGGCATTTCAAGCCTAAATGATCTACGGACTCCCAAAATACATTTCGAACATGCTCACAACCTTTAAATCACCTAAAAGAGCTAACAGAACCATCAGATTTCCATTCCGATGTCGTCTTCACACTGTTCTAACTACGGACCATTTTTTAACACTTAAGCTCTTATTTAGGGACTAAGTATCCCAAAACTCTCCGAAACCTAACACTGAACGTCCTGGGAAACCAAAATAGCATAAATGAACTTAGGGGATCGGGGCATTAATTCTTAAGACGAGCGGCCAGATCGTCACACAAGTCAATAGAAAAATCTAGTAAAAAAGAGTTTAGCAAAATGTCAGAATCATATAAAACTCGAAATTTGTCTGGAAGGGTTGGGGGTTTTGAAATAAAAACCCTAGTTCTGGAAAATCACAAAGCAAATTTGAGAGGGCATGCTTCTTTTAGCAAAAAAAATCATGAGAAACATGATAGAAAAGTAACATGCAAAAATAGTAGAAGGGTTCAAAGCAAACTGAGCGGAAGAGACTAATTCGAAGCATAATGAGAAAAGACTGATAAGAACAGTAGAAGAGGCATGCTTGAGAAGCTCTTTTAGAAGAATATTAAACAAGGTTCATTAGAAGGAAAATGGTAAAACAGTTAACAACACAGTAGAAAAATATAGTAGGCGAAACATACCAGAACATGGTAGAAGAAAACACCAGAACATAGTAGAAAATCATACGAGAACATAGTATAGAAAACACAGTAGAAGAACATACAAGAACAGGGTGTAAAAACGTAGTATAAGAACATAAAAGAATGTGGTAGAAGAAAAACATAGGAGCACAGTAGAGGCAAATACACATAAAAGAAAAGGGAAAGAAAGTTAGAGAAACACTTAAACATTTTTCAGAAAACCCTAAATCGGAAAAGAAAGATTTAAAAGTAATTTTTGAAAGAAGAGTTAAGAAAATTGTTTGAAAACTCAAGGAAAGCATAGATACACAACGGATCTAAAGAAATCGGAGAAACATCAAAGGGTTAGGGTTTCATAAGAACCCTAAAAGTGAGAAAGGCTTTGAAAAAGTCATCGATTTGAGTCAAAGAGGTTAGAATCAGGCTCGAACGACCATGGTACACCAGAGCAAAGCTGGAGATGACCATGGAACTTTGAATCGACGGAGGTCTGGGTACAACCCTTCAAGGGCAGGCCTTGAATCTTCAGAAATCAGGCACGTAGGAGCCATATGAGGTGGGTATAGGGCTCTCTCAGCCTTGGAAGCCATAGATTTCGGTGTCTTTCAAGGCGGAGGTTGTAGGAGGCAGTTAGGGTTCTTAGAAGCTTTGAGAGAGTTTGAGAGAGTGGTGGATTTCAGAGGCGGTTGGTTAGGAGAAAATGATTTAGGGTTTGGGGTATTGGGGAAATTAAAAAGGAAAGAGAGAAATGTGGACGTTGATTAAAATAATCAACGGCCTGGATAAAACGGGGAGCCGGGCGGGTTGAATTTAATTGGGTCAGGGGCTTGTTTAAATTGAAATTGGGCAGGGGCTGAATTGGGGGGTTGATTTAGGATATAATTGAAATAAGTAGGGCTAGTATTTAAATAGCCCATTTTTTCCTTAATTATTTTACAAGAATAATAGTATAATTTCTGGAAACAAATTAAAGGTACTAAATTAATTAATAACATATAAATATTAAAATAAAAATAGTAGAATCAATTTTGTAATTATAAACGAAATTAATTTTTAAAAAAGGCTAATATTACAATTATATACAATTTAGCTTTAAAAATACTAAATAAATTTGTAAAAATGTGCAAAAATTACCTTAGCTATATTTTGATATAAATATGAGAATAAAATAAATTAATCAACAAAATGATAATATGGGGAATAATTATTGGGTTTTCACTGATAAAATAGGGTGATAAATTGGAGTAAAAATATTTAAAAAATTAGAAAAAAATAATACAACATTCGGATATACTTATATATGCATACATATGCTATTATGAAACTATTTTAAAATATATAGCGAAAAGTTGGGTATCAACAGATGCTAGCCAAGAAGGTTTCAACTTGGATGCTGAGTTAGCCAAGATTAAAGAGACTATTAAAAAAACTCAGCAAGGCCAAGAATTTCCTTCTCCTATGGCTGATACTCCCGAGCATGTTGAAGATGATGTGGGTACGGTGAATGCTCAAACTCCTTCAAGCCAACTCGAACCTTCTTCTACTAGAGATACTGCCTTAGATCCTTCTTCAAGCCCTTAGTGAAAGTTTTATGAAATGTGACTCTTTTTTTTCTCTTTTGGTGGAATGTGGTTTTAGTCCCCTGTCCCATTTGGGGGTTTAGTTTTTGTAAATGACAAGTCCCCAGACCTTTTCGGGTGTAAGGCCCCATGAAAAACTTATACTCAAAACCTAGTAGCTCGTAATGTCAAGTCCAAAATATGTGTTGGAAATGTGTGCTCGCCGCGGTTTGGACTCTTTGTACTGATCTAGCCTTTAAAAAATAAAAAATCAAAGTTTTCCAGAAAATTGCTATTATGCGGTCGATTATACGACCGTATAACTGATATGCGGACCACATTTCTATCACAAAGTGAGTCAGTGTCTTAGTCAAATTTGAGGTAAAAAATGCTGTACATTATGCGACCGCAAATCCGACTCGGGCTCCTATTTTTCTAAATTTTAAACCCGACCCCTTCTTCAATAAAACACCCCAACCCCTCATTTTAACATATTTTCTGAAAAAACTAGAGAGAGGGAAGAAAGGGTTCTTGAGAGAGAAAGTTTATCTTCATCAATTTAATTTTCAAAGTCACCCAGGCCCAGAAAATTTCGAGTAGTTATCTTCATCTCTGTTCTTGCAGGTAAAATCCTCAACCCTTTTTTCATTGGTTTTCTAATTTAAACAAAAAGGGGATTCTCATGCATTGATTCTTGGAAACATAAGTTGAAATACACATGCATGTCCTTTAAAACCTAAACTCTAGTAAAAAGAATTGGGTAGGAGTAAAGATTTGCAAAAGGAGCAGTTGATAACCTAAATAAGTTCGGATAGTAATTGTGAACTTCAATTATAAGATATATATGTTAACTTGTGAACTAGGTTGATGGTACTAGACTGTTGGTGAATTGAAAGTATAAGTTAAAAGGGAAATTTGACTCCAGGTATGTATGGCTAACTTTAACCATTGTAAATTCATCTTGGTTGGTGTACGTGTAATTGGTATGTGTTTACTTATATGGACTATTTATGAATTCTTGTCATTAATGTGCCTTGAACATTGTTGGTTAAGCGTCCCGATATGATGGTGTAAATAAATGGAAACATAACAAGTGTGTGTGTGTAAATGTGTTTATGTGGTAAGAGCTGCGTAACAAATGATGGAAAGAATTGTAATTGATGCAATTAAAATAACTGTGGTAATATCATGTGTGACTTGTCGTGGGCAATTATCGTTGTGACTTAAATTGTATACGGGCTGTTGGATATGATGGACATGGTACTGAGGTTGATGAAAACTCATTGTGAAATTGTTATTGTTGTTGTGAAATTTTATTCTGGATGGCCTGAAGCCACGTGTTTGAGCTATGAATTATTATTGTTGTGTGAAATGTGATTGTCCGGTGGGATCGGGTTGCGCACCGCAACACAAAGTAATAAGGTATGAGTTGTGGTGATAAGGGTGGCTGAGGTAATAAGGGTGGAAAAAGTGATCGAAATCACTACTAAAATGAAAATATGTGAATGTTGTGAAATCATTGATGTGATGAAATAATATTGAAAGGGGAAAAGGAGAGATTGTGAAAATTGTTTGGCTTTGGTTGTTCCTTTCATGTGCATTTGATTGTTGATTCTATTACTGTTTGTTAATTATGTATTGTTTGATTTTACTTGGGGTAAAGTTTGTTCATACATACCAGTACAATTCAAATGTACTGACGTCCCTTTTGTCGGGGGCGCTACATTCGTGTTAAGATTGTAGGTGGTTCCATAGGAGGTAGTCCAGTCCACCGACAGTAGCACTCCTTCACTTACCGTCAGTAGAATTGGTAAGCCCCTTTCCTCTTGGGGCCCTGCGTGGCTCATGCTGCTTTTCTTCCCGGAGTCTTATTTTTGGTATTTGTGTAAGGTATAGACGGAGCCTTGTTATCGGCAAGTATTGTAAAGCTCTTTTGTATCCTTCGAGGCTCCGTAGATAGAAAATGTGGGTTATGTACTTATGTGTTTTGTATTTGGGCAGTGTAACTTGTAAACCACGCTGTAACCATATATGTTATGTATATCTCGTAGAAAGGTGTTTAAATTATAAATGGCTATTTCACTTGATAAATGAGTAATGAAAACACAGGGTAACATATGGGGATAGGAAAGACACCCAGGTCCGCTTGATTGGGGCTACCGAGTCGAGTGCCGGTCGCGCCCCTCGGTTTTGGGGCATGACATCGGAGCATTTTGTATAAATGACAAATAGTTTACGACTAGGTTCATACTTAGTCTAAACTTTTAATATTAAAATTTTTTTTGTTCAACTTAATTGTCTTGAGCTTCTGTTTTGCTCATTTTTTGCCTTTATATTCAAGGTTCATTTGTTAATTCATGGGTTTTTGCCTTACCATTTTCTTAGCTTCATGAATATCTGAATTGAACATGAATTTAAAAAAGAGGGCCCTTTTATATTCGACACATAATGAAGAAGACATCTCAACTTCATAATGGTGTAAATGTATGATAAAAGAAATAGGAACACACATGTTTCTTGAAATAACTTTGATAATGTTTTCATTTGAACTTTGTCAAGTCTAAATGACATCTTACATGTATTTAAATAACTTCTATAACTTTTTCGCAACTTTTTTCTTCACAACAGATTTGAAAAAGGAAATAAAATCCAAGGGCTTTTTATAACCCACTTCTATACATTGCCTTTAACCTAGATATCATAAAATGTTGAAATCTATAAGGTGTTTTGACTGCCTTTGTGTTATTGGCTCGTAACTTTGCTCTGAACTTGATTCATTCGATGAGTAGAATTTCGGGCTTTGACTTGAACTTTTACTATTCTCAATCTTTTTTGCCTTCTTTATACATATGATATATGTATATTATATAGTGCCCTAAGTATTTGAGCTTTGAAGTATGAAATCTAGAGCACTTGATAGTTCCTCTCATGTTGTCCTTTTGTTGAAAAGGAAAAATGAACGGGACTCGGAGGTACGATATTAAATGAAGACTTCTTAACACTTTTAAATTTCTATTAGAATAGTTGTAACCCTAGACCGGGAAATATATTCTTTACCGCGTGTCTTGAAGGTCGTAATTCATCATTTAATACGGGCTACCTTTTTGCCTATCATCTAAAATCGCTAGTAAGATTTAAATAATTCAGTGATTAAAATAATTAATAGGGATACCTGCCCGTGGTTATTTCATTTCCTTAGAGATAATATCTCTTCAAATGAACAACATTCTAATTTAAAGGTAGAATCGTGTCGTCCAATGTTTCGAGCTCATATGCTCTTTTTCTTGCGATTCCATGAATCTTATAAGGACATTCCCAAGTTGGACTTAACATTCCTGCATTAGCTGCCCTCGTGGATTCGAAGACTTTCTTAAGTATGAAGTCCCTAATCTTAAAGTATCTGAGATGAGCTTTCCGGTTATAGTATCATTCAATAACTTGTTTTTGTTCTGCCATCCTTATTAACGCAGTCTCTCTCTTTTCTTCAAGTAAATCTAGGTTGACTCGCATTTCTTCTTCATTTGACTCTTTAGTTGCTTGTGTATGCCTCGTGATTGGCTCTCCAATCTCGACTGAGATTAATGCTTCAGCTCCGTATACAAGAGAGAACAATGTTTCCCCCGTACTTATTTTGGCGGTCGTTCGATAAGCCCACAAGACTCCAAGTAACACCTCTGGCCAAGTACCTTTAGATTCTTCCAACCATTTCTTCAAATTGTTGATAATGACCTTATTCGTTAATTAAGCTTGTCCATTACCCACAGTATGGTATGGAGTTGAAGTAATCCTTTTAATTTGCCAAATCTGGAAGAATTTCGTGACTTGTGTACCTATAAATTGTGGGCTGTTATCTTATACGATTTCCTTTGGTACGCCATATCGGCGTATGATGTTTCGCCAAATGAAATCTCTGACATCTTTTTCTCGTACCTATTTAAAGGCTCCTGCTTCTACTTATTTAGTAAAATAATCAGTGAGTACCAATAAAAACATTACCTTGCCCTTGGCTTGCAGTAATGGTCCTACAATATCCATCCCCCTTCATAAAAGGCCACGGGAAAATGACTGGATGTAGTAATTGAGCAGGACTATGCATGTTATTACCGTATCTTTGGCACTTATCACATTAAGCCACAAAATTTTCTGCATCTTCTTCCATTTTGGGCCAATAATAACCGGCTCTAATTATGGTTTTTACCATAGATCTTCCACCTGCGTGATTTCCACAATGCCCCTCATGTACTTCCGTCATCACATATTTTGTTTGAGAAGGCCCGAGGCAGCTAGCTAGAGGAACACCAAACATTTTACGATAAACATTACCTTGCTTTAAACATTATCGAGTAGTTTTTTTATGAAGTGCTTGAGCCATTTTCTTTTCTTCAGGTAATATTCCATGCTGCAAAAAAGTGACACTCTCGTTCCTCCAATCCCAAGTTATATTATTGAAATTTACCTCATTTTTTTCTCGATCAAGTACAGAATGAAATAATTGAATTACAGAAGAATTTTTGTTATTTGATAATTCTGCGGCAGATGCAAGATTAGCTAAGGCATTTTCCTCTACCTTTTCTTCCCTTGATATCTGCATGACCTTCCTGGTTTGAAATTGCCTGACCAGATCACACACCTTTTCCAGGTATTGCTGCATTTTTCTCTCAATGGCTGTGTAAGTCCCCAGCATTTGTTTAACTATGAGCAGTGAATCACTTTTGATTACAAACTATTCTATGCTGAGTTCTCGTGCCAGTTCTAAACCTGCAATCACAGCTTCATACGTTGCCTCATTGTTAGTTATGGGGTGACATGTTATATCTTGACATATGGTTTCTCCCGTTGGAGGTACCAAAATAATACCAAGACCTGCCCCTTTTATATTTGAAGAAACATCAGTAAATAAAGTCCAAGTTCCTAGATAAGGCCCTATTTACCGTGAAAATGGTAACAACAATTAAATTTTTAAATAGGATTTTAAAAATACGTGATCTATTCCCGAGCTAGTTTGTTAGGGCAGTTAGTGATAAAGCGTGAGGTAAAATGATAAAAATCGAGTTAATCAAAGCAGTACTCGAACCAGTAAGGGGCTATTGCCCGGGCGTAAGATCGGCTAGTGGGTACCTCAAGGCCGAGATTCGAGCCTATCTCGGGCTATCGAAGGAAGTCAGAAAGGGGATAACAAGTAAAAGTATTGCTAAGAAATTCTCCATATCATCAATTTTGATCAAAGTAATGAAGAACAAATGGGAAAGTGATAAAGTGGTAAGGCGACCTCGAGGTCGATGAAGATAGATAATTTATAAGAAAGAGAGAGAGAGAGAGAAAGAGAGAGAGAGAGAGAGAGAGAGAGAGAGAGAGAGAGAGAAAGAGAGAGAGATTATTGCATTTGTGGAGAAGTGGAGCAACATCAGGTCCTTTTACAGAGAGGCGGGGATCCTCTATATATAGGAAGGGGATTCGTTACAATATAAAATGTGTTAAATAGTTGTATGCAGCAAAATCAGAAGACTTGATTTTTTGCTATTCAAGATATTTTGGAAGCCTTCCCTGAGATCCCGAGGGTGGAAGGCCACGATCGAGTTCTTGACCTCAGGGCTCGTCAGGGTCCACCTAGAAGGAAGCGAGGTCTGAAGCCGGGATAGATGAGGGAGTCCCTCAGGCACATGGCTGCACCTGACGAATCCGGCCTACCTAGAGCCTACCGCGAGGTCTTGCGTCAAGCCGTCCCATCTTTGTACTCTTGCAATTAATGTACTTGTACTATACCAAGTCCCCTTGCCTATATAAGGAGCGCTCGTCCTACCTTGTAACGGATTGATGTTGCTCCACTTCTCCACTATGCAATAATATATATCGCTCTCTCTCTCTCCCTCTTTCTCTCTGTCTCTCTTTCTTTTAAGCTATTTGTCTTCATTGACCTCGGGGTCGCCTTATCACTTTATTGTTTTCTTCTCTTGTTCTTCATTATTTGGCTCAGGATTGATAGTATAGAACCTTACTTGTTTATATCTTTATCTGTTATCCCGTTCCCGAATACCGAAAACAAGCTCGCGATAGGATCAAGGCTCGGCTCCGAGGTATCCACTGGCCTACTTTGCGCTCGGGAATGTCCCCTTACTGGTTCGACTACTGCTCTGACTAACTTGATCTCTACCGGAACTCATTTCGCGAATGTCAAAAACTGCGAAATCCCCCAAGAACGATAGGACCTCAAGTCCTCACGTGCACATCACCAATTACGCACGCCCATCCAGGAACAGTGGACTCAACAATGAAGAACTCGGTCCCGTCTCGATAAGGAGATTTTAAGAAACTCCCCTGGAAGAAACCATGATGCAACACCATTGTTCGGCACCTGACCTCGAAGATTCGCTTACTGTATGAGCGCGGTACGTAGAAGCACATACCGACGCCATCAAAATAATGGTAAAAGGGCCCAATGCACCGAAGGATGGGAGAAGAAGAAATAAAGTGTAACAGGAACTTTCACCTTGCTCCCAAACGGAACAAACGAGACCACTCCCGTTCTCGGGTAGTGGAACAGCACGGGCCTTCGCCCAAAACCCAAACAAAGCATATCTGACGACTCCGAAGCAGTTTAAGTGAAGCTTGGCCGAATATTTGGTCGAGGCTTGGCAGGATACCAGCAACCAAAACTGGACCCAAATCAAGACTGTGGACGACCCTCAGAAAACCTCCTCGATTTCGGCATATCCAGGTAGATTCCTAGCAGAGAACAGGACACTATATGAATGGATACATCATCCGCACGATGCAAACATAAGAGATCATTCGAGATACAACACATCTCGCAACAACAAGGCAGTAGCCCGAGGACAACTCCCTCGAGAAACCTCAAATTATACCATATTCAATAAGACACAATCGGCAAGGAAACCATGCCCGATAGAACTCGACTTCAGCATTGCGGTTTCAAGCATAGTGGTCACCATAAGAGAAGCCGAGAAATCCAGGTGGCTTGGTTCTATTCAACCAAAACCCTTCCAGGGAAACCGAGGTCCACCACGAGATTTACGAGATGCTCACAGTTATAGACCCAAAATTTAAGCAACTGCGCCATTCAACAAAGGTTGTCACAAAGTATTGCCAAACGAGCAAACCCAAATACAGCTCCACGGACGAAAGGATACTGGAGAAAATAAAACCGGTGAGCCACAACATATCGTCACAGCTGTTGAAGGATGGAGGCACCCTACAAAGATCCGTAGAACGTAGAATGCAAGTGCCCATCGCCAGAAAGGGATGATCCCCGAAAATGCTTCTAAAGGACACCCCGTCGCTCGAGGAAAAGTGCTCTAAGACTCCACCTCGGCATCGCATGAACGTATTTGTAATCCCACCTCTCACTCAACTTATTTCAAGAAAAACATTCATTTATGAGTGCAGGTGGATCGGTCAAATGCATACCGACGATGTCACGCCGAAGCCGATAGGACAATCCAGCCCAACGTTACTCTCGGGCCAGACTTCTAATAGGTTCTTGATGGCGATTGCCACAACGACCAAATCTCTACCACTGCGTGGCTCGTCTGAACTCAGGTTGGTACGTCAAGCGACATAAGGCGTAGACACTTTGTACTGACATTGGCGAATACATCGTTGGTGCAAAACCTCGCAACAAATGCGGGGCAAAAACATCCAGATACAAGCAGCAAGAAGGGGTCCCTGGCCTTATGCCCATAACTAATGTTTCCCTCGAATAAGGTCAGATGGTAAGGACAATCACACCATCCATTGGGCCTGGCCGGACGAGCAAGACAACTGCCGCAGGGCTTACTCCCTGGAACGCAACCTCCTTTATCATCCCCTTCCCATTCTTGTTGCTAATCTGTACGCAGCCAGCCAGCTGAGGCATTCAGTAGCTCCGGAGCCCGCTCGAGGATCCGCAGCCGCCAAGGGCCCGCCAAGTATTCTTCCCTCGATCGGGTTTCTAAAGAGGCCCAATGAGATCGTGATCCTCTCCCATGAAACCTTTCGATATGGAATCATACGAGCACATCGGATAATCAGACTTACGACAACAAGACAACATGTATTTACAGCTTGTATTTTTTCCAAGCAATAAAAAAATATTATTTAGGCAATCGCCGCCTTGAAAATGATCATTTCATCTTATCCACAGCAAAAAACCTCCGCCAGAAGTATCTCGGGATACCGGGAGGCTTAAAAGATCCAGTATCCGGGTGATCCCAGGGTTGAAATGCCAGGCTCACCAAGCCCTTGTGTTGCAGCTCCGAGCTCACGAGAAACAGTCTTCAGGCTAAAACAACTCGATGACTTAGAGACTGCCACTGATCTCCACGTACTAGAAAATCCAAAATTGTAAGATCCTAACGGGCAGGCTCGGCAAGAGCAGATCCACTCTCCATACACTGTAAGACCTCAAAAGGCATGGCAAACTGTAAGACCTTAACATGTATGAAAAATCTCGCATTTTAGGCTATACGTCGCATTTGTAAGATTCCCTAAAAGGAATACCCTAGGCGTAGGCACCTAAAACTGCTTCTTGGGATAAAAAATGGCACCGGCAAAATGCACACGACTCTAGTCGAAATGGCTGCTTTAGCCCAAAAAGCTCGACTAGGGGACACCCGACTGTTGCTTAAAATTCCTCCGAATCTACTTCTAAAAGAACTGGTAAATACAGGCTTCCCTCAGTAGGCAAAAAATGAGTCCCGACCACGTAGGCTCCAAAATCACAAAAATGTTGATCTACTTGACCTACGAGCTATGAAGCTTCCGAGGTGCTCGAAACATCACCGACCATGACTTGAAATCGAGGTTTGTTTAGAACAGACGACGGGTCAAGCAAAATAATCAATAAGACCTTAACAAGAGGAAACAAATCCTACCAAAAGCCTCTGGGCCACACATCAAATAGCTTAAGTGCCATTATCGCCGACTAAGCAAGCCTCCTGGTCTCACATCAAACAGCATAAGAGCCATTATTGCCGGCTTAAAGATTGAAAACTTGAGGATCAAAATAGTTAACCTAAGAAAAGCCTCCGGTCCCCATATCAAAAGGTTCCCGCGACCAAACAACATAAGTGATATTGTCGCCGGCCAAGAAAAGCCTCAGGGCCTCATATCAAAAGGTCCCCGCGACCAAACAACATAAGTGCCATTGTCGCCGGCCAAGCAAAACCTCCAGGCCTCATATCAAAAGGTCCCATCGACCAAACAATGTAAGTGCCATTGTCGCCTGTTAAGTAAGCCTTTGGGCCTCATACTACAAGGTCTCAAATGACCAAGCAACAGAAAGGCCACCATCGCTAGCCGAGAGCTCAAGCAAGATTTAAGGTTCGATTACAGCTCGAGTCGCAATACGACTCAGAGTCTGGACCCAAAAATCATAATACTCCCAAAATCATGACATCGATGCCAGTATCTCCAGCCTGAACCTCCGATAAGATTATATGGTTAATTGCAACTCGATCGCAATCCGACTCGGAGATTTGACCCAGAAAAAATGCTAAACGCTCAAGGGCAGAAAGTAAGAATCATTATCGCCAGTCCAAATGGGCCTAAGGGGAATTTAAGCTCGAATTGGATCCCAACTCGGAGATTGGGCCCGATGACAATTCAACTACAAAATGCCAGAAAACATGGCATAAACAACGCTATCAACAGTCAATACAAATCTCCAAGCTGCACCCCTGCAAAATCGCTTCGTCCTATGAGCACAACGGGTAATCAACCTCCGCCCAGACAGGCAGGAAAAGGCTGGGAGGACAGTTGATGCTCGAGCCGTAACGTGATTCAGGGACCAGTTCCAAAACCGGTCTACACATCCGGGAGCAACGACAGAAAAAAGGTATAAAAGGCATAATGCTTTAAAATGTTTCTTATGTTACATACAAAAAAACATTCTCCACTTGAAGCCATGCCCTGAGCTCCGGGAATTATATTACAAAATGGTAGAATCTATATTTTTGTGCCAAAGGACTACAGCCCGTCAAGTTTGACCTCGGCAATGTCCACGAGAAGTGACCGAGCGTCACCCTCATCAACCCTCGCTTGAGCTAGTTCCTCCGAGAGGATAAAGCCTCTCGCTCTGACCTCCTCGAATACTTCTCTCCGAGATCGGCAACGAACATACTCTTCGATCCTCTTTATACGATCAAGGGCTCGCCTCAATTCGGATTGAGCATCAGCAGCCTCCTTAATATATATCGCCACCTCATGATCAACCCTAGTTTGCCTTAACGCCGCTTCAGCCCAGGCCTCAATTATCTCAGCCCTGACCTTCGAAAGGTCGGACTCAAGCCTCTCGGTTATGTTCGCTTGAACTTTGGGATTACCACGAGTTAAGTTAAGCTGGACCTCGAAGGCAATGATCCTAACCGAGGCAATCATCTCCTCCAAAGCTTGAGTCCGTACTTGGGCCCTTAGCTCCTCGCAAGCGGCACTGACACGGTTCACGTCGTCTTTAAGGTGCTCCAAGGCCTCTGCCCTTTTCTACAACTAATATGGCTGGGAGAAATTAGCCTTAAAATTAGAAAAAAGTGAAGAACGCACTTCAGGAAGTTACTTGCTCCACCAGATAGCTCTCATAGTTAGAGCTCCGATACACCTCATATCGCCAATACCGCAACTCAACTTCCTTCTCCTTGCAAATAAGCCTAAAGGATTCTACCTAATCCAGAACCCTCTGGAACTTGGCCTTTTGATGAAACAACTCGGACTTAAGCCTATCACAAGCCTGCGCAGGAAGGATTCAATGAAAAGAGGAGGATGCGGGATATGAGAAAATTATGCACAAACTCACCGCAGAGTGAAGACGAAAAATTTCCTCCAGATCACAACATACTACTATTAGTACTGCTCATATGACCCCAGAAGAATCGGCCCCGAGCATAACGTGCTTGCTCAAGGGAGCAATCTGCTGAGGAATACGCACCCCGAGGATGGTTGACTCGGGCGATGCCACGTCCTCAGAAATACGAGCCCGACTGGCATCACTAAAGGCTCCTTCGCATTGTGTGCTCTGGTCCCTCTTGTCACTGCCGTCTCTCGACCCAGATGCCGACAACTCGATCTCCTCTCCGGAAAAGTGCGCCTCGCCCCGAAGAAGTGCTCGATATCTACAAACAGCAAATCCAACATAGATAAGATAGGAAATTATCACCTAGGGTACGTTCCAGTAGGAGAAAAGCAACGTACACACATACCTTGACAATTTACTCTCTAGCTGATGCAAGACATAGTTCGCCACCTGCGCTCATCGCAAGACGAATGGGTCACCAACCTCGGAACCCAGTCGAGCAAGTCATGAACTTGGCCTGGTGTCCACGAAGTTGCGGCAACAAAGGAAATAACATTGATTACTTGTTCGATTTTCCATAAATAAAATCTGAAAAAGTGACAAAGCACCTCACTTACGTGCGTGATTCCACACTTCGGGGAAAGGCAAAAACTCTAGTGGAATAATATCGGTCATCCAGACTCGAACGAACCAACTGGCCCACCATCGATCTTTACTTTTCTTGTCATCAACAATGAAGGGCATAGGCGAATGACCCCTTAAGGTTAACTGCCCTCGACGATGAAAAGGCCGATATAGCCTGATAAGATGGTCGAGCGTGAATTGGAGTTCGTCCTTCTCCGTAAAGAATCTCATAATCAGCACCGTTCACCAAAATGATGGATGGATCTGCGCCAGAGTAACCCGATACTTCAAGCGAAAATCGAGCATGACCTTATCTAGAGGGAAAATGCAAAGTGGTATAGATACACACTAAAGAACCCATCAGCAGAATCCGCGACGCATTCACTTAGGGCAAACACCTGTAGTGACGCCCCTTGCTCCACCCGCAGTATCGCCTTGCCATCTCGAGGTTTTCCTCTCTTATCAAAGACGCCATTTCCATAGCGAAATCCTTCGACTCTCCAGCACCTGGGACACCTTTCTCCACCCTTTGCCATACCGGTTCCGAGGTGGTCACCATGACTATGGAAGAACTAGCAAAATAAAGCAAAGAAGCACCAAAACCTTCCGCATGCTGAAAGATAGGGAGCCCTATGCTGAAACAGAAGAATAGCTACCCAAAAATAGTAAAGTCTTGCAAATAGGCCAAAGCTACCCCTCTTATATACAAGAGGCAACAACACGTCGCCTGCCGAATGTAAGCTCCAAGCCTCGATAAAAATCAACGGGTAGATGCCCGACCTGGGAAACGTCTTCCAACAAACAACAAAATGCTCGATGAGCCACATAAATTATCTCCACAATTTGAGACAGCGTTTCGCATTCATAACCAACGGCTCCTAAGAAACAGGGTCACGACGAGCTCCAAAGCACCAATACTGGACAAAAGGTGTGCAACCAGGCTCATGATTCCCTCTCTGAGGAAGTAAACCCCGGGAGCTCCGATCTCTAAAGCTCCACGAGGCCCCGAAGAAGTTCCCCAAATATAGGCAAACTCCTCAAACGGAAGCTAGCCTTACACTCCCTGAAAGAGTTATCCACCTCAAAATCAACAAGGGTCACTGAGGCACCCAGAGATGACCTTCATCGAGGGTAGCATTATCGAAGGCCCCATGATTCGACGCATGATATCCAAATAAACCGGCGGGCCCCGATAGCTCGACATCACCCAGTCAGCCCTCCATCAGTTCGATTAAGCTATCATAGAAGACTACGACAACCCATAAAAAAAAAGAAGGCATTAAAAAACGCCGAAGGGCATAAGAGCAAACAAACGCCAAGAGGGGATCAAAAGTCTATCTCATGCGGCCTGAAGAGATCATCTATATCCAGATCAATAAGGGCTTCGGGGTACCCAAAGATGGCCTACATCCAGGAAAGTACCCCAGGAGGCCTTGGAACTCAGCATGACTTGGGAAACTCTTACAACACAAATCTATCAGGATGACCTAGAGTTGTCCCAAAAGACGACAATGGGACCGAAATGAACCCATGTCGATCGATGAAAAATCATGGCATACAATTACGTCCAGGTAAAATTTCAGCAATCATCTACACAAAAAGGTACATTTGAAGAGCCTCGAAGGGCATGAAGGCATACAAGAAGCAGAACAAATTCGAAAGCAATGGTCCACAAAGTTCATTTCTAATTTATGAAGTATTCAAGTACAATAGCCCTCGAGAGGTCACAACATTCGATTACAAAGCCCCTGGAAGCCCTTTCTTAGCTATCCACTTTGACGTCACCAAGGAAGAGCAACCAGGGAGCAAGAAAGGACGCCGGATGCTACAGCTCTCCGAAGCTCAGGGATCCTTTTTGGCCAAGGAAGCTTCAGATAGATAGCGGACTGAACAATCCTCGGTCCCGCTTGCACGGCTACTTCAAGTACACTTCTTCAGGTGTCAAGCCGTGCAAGCTCCCGGCTCGGGGTAGAGTTTCATAGTGAGCCGCATGTATGAAGTTGAGCAGCGGTGGATATTCTGAGCCATCGTTTGAGCAGCGGTGCATAATCCGAATGACCATCTATGCAAAGGTAAAACCAACTCTCCATCCATCGCTATCTCGGGCCAACGATAGCAGCACCGGCCTACATCTTGACGACCACAACAATATCAGAATAGCATGGTTATGTTCTCCAAAGGGAGGCCCCGGTAGAAGGCCTCGACACGACCTGAAAGAATTCTCTAGATAACCCTGAGATGAAAAGCCTCCGTCATGATGACCAAAGGTGAAAGAATATGGTGGGAAGGAAAAGCAAAGCATACCAGCAGAAGTATTGGGATGAAAGATGTAATGCCACAAAACGCCTTTATTTATAGGGGAAAAATGACATAGTTATCGATGCTCTAGAAGATGGACCGGTGAAGGTAATTACTACTTCCTTGAAAAAATGAATCGACGACAATACTTTTGCCTCGAGAAGTGAAAATGACAATACATCAAACAGAGACCTACGAGACATGCCATCTGTCATAGAAGATTATGTTGCAATTCGAATCGACGACATAATGTCATCAAAAGGAGCTCGAGGAGCCGGGTGTCAAAATCGTTTCCCATCACTTCGTCATGAGAAACGCGGAGACTATATGTACGCGGCAAAATTGGAAGACTTGATTTTTTGCTATTCAAGACATTTTGGAAGCCTTCCCCAAGACCCCGAGGGTGGAAGAACATGATAGAGTTCTCGACCTCGGGGCTCATCAGGGTCTGGCTCGAAGGAAGTGAGGTCTGAAGCTGAGATAGAAGAGGGAGTCCCGCAGGCACATGGCTACACCTGACAAATCCGGCCTACGTAGAGCCTACTGTGAGGTCTTTTTTTTTTCTTTGGAGTTCTTACTTGATGAAACTGATAAAAAATAAAAATTACATTCAAACTATTACCAATATTGAGTAACATACCCAACATTGATATCACATTATCCCTATTCAAATTTGTAATAGCAAGCTTGCATTGAAGAAATCATTTTTTAATCCCAACTCATTTCTTTTTTTTATCCCTCTCCACATGCATTTGTTGACACAGTAGTGTGTTATTGTCGTGCATTTGGTATCCAATATTGGGTGATGCTCCATGTATTAAACAATGTACAAGGTCCTCCAATCAATGTTTTCTTTTTAATATTCCAAAAAGCATGTCTAGAGTCCTTTGTAGTCATGCACTGAATCCTTCTAAGCATGCGTGCATCGTGTATTTCCAAATGGTCCCACTCTCATCTGGATTTCTCCTTGACCATGCGTGGATTTCTCCATAAGCATACGTGCATTTGGATTCCTCTATAAGCATGCGTCCTCGATCAGTAGTTCTGTATTTGTTAAAACCATGAGTGTCTTTTGAGGCCTTTTCTTTGTTCCATCGAGATTTTCACATATATTTAATTATTGTGTCCAAAATCATCTGATTCAAAACTGCATGCTCCCATGTATGAAACCAATGTGCCAAGTCTTGGATGCATGCTGCATTTGAAATCATATGTGCATTTAAATTTGGATTGCAGCCACGCCTTAAATCTAGGCGTGCTTTAGCTTTGTTTGTCTTGAGCAACAACATGCCTATATAAGGGGGGCTCATCCTACCTTGTAACGGACTGATGTTGCTTCACTTTTCCACTATGCAATAATATGTATATCTCTCTCTCTTTCTTCTAAGCTATTTGTCTTCATTGACCTCAGCGTCGCCTTATCACTTTATTGTTTTCTTCACTTGTTCTTCATAATTTGGCTTAGGATTGATATTATAGAGCCTTACTTATTCTTATGTTTATCTATTATACCCTTCCCGAATACCGCCGACAAGCTCGAGATATGCTCGAGGCTTGGATCCAAGGTATCCACTGGCCTACTTTGCACCCAGGGAACGTCCCCTTACTAGTTCAATAACTGCTCTGGATCTCTACTGCTTTACTTTGCTTTTTAGCACTCACAACCCTTTCAAACTAGCTCGGGAATAGATCACGTATTTTTGGAATCCCATTTACAAATCTAATTGTTGTTACCATTTTCCCAGTAAACAATAGCGATATTACATAGATAACTTGGCTTGATTTAATACCTCAGAATTTACCTTAGGTAGGCGGATCTTGTCAGGTCGAATCGCATGCCTTGGGAGACTCCCCCTTGCTTGCCGTGGTCCAGTACAATAGTCAGAAAAAAATAAATTCTTAAGCAAACCTCGAGGATGGGCTCTGGCCTTGGCTCCAAACTCTGAGGGGTGTGACCGCGAGATAATTTTTGGATGGAGAATTTGGGCTTCCGAATTCACAGGACATAGATAGTCTCTGCGTTTTTAGAGCAAAAAGCGTCGGGGATTGGTAAGAAATGATTCTGAACTCCTACTTCCTTTGGATTCCTTGAGAATTGTTGCGAGCTGTTAAGGTGTAACGTGGGAGTCACTACTGCGAATTCCATTCTTAACTGCGACGGTTGGCTCTCTTCAATGTACCCATGATGCCTTTATAAAAGCTTGCTTCTTCCCATTCAGATCCTATTCAGAACCTTTTTGTGAATTTCGTTTTTCCTCTTTTCCTTGCTTTCATCCTATGAGTATATCTTCCTTTGCTTTCCTCTTTTCTTGGGCCTTTCAAGGATGGAGAACATGTCTACTGTTGCTTCTTATAAGATGACGGGCTTGCCCTCTTCGTTCTTCTCTCAAGGTAAAGTGACGGCTCCTCTTCCTGTCGAGGAGTGCAACCTGGGATCCTTCGTGATGAACTCATATTTCAGGGTCGAGAGACCCTCCTCGAAATTAGGATGTCATGAATGGGTAACTTGAAATATCAGCTCCATAACTAATATAGGGAGAGTGAAGGCCGATTGTTGTTGGGGGGATGTCGTGCTCATGGAGATTCCTGCTCGGGATGAAGACATTATAGCTTATAGGGCCAGCTTTCTGAGCGTGTATACCTACCCATTTACTTTAGGACCGGCAAGGCCATATTTGCCCCTGATAGACCCCGTGATTCTCGATTTATGCCAGAGTTATTAGATAACTTTGGTCAGATCCACCCTTCGTTCTGGCGTGTCGTTTATATGATCAGGCATTACTCGAACATGATAGAGGGGATGCCCTTTACTTTGAATCACCTGATCCGGATGTACAAACCTCGCCTACTTTGTGAGGGCTTAATCAAGCTTTGCAGTGGAGCCCCGAGGTCTCTTTTCTCCTGTATTGATGAGTTCGAGGATGACGAGTGGTTGGGTCGATTTGTCCGAGTGAGGACATCCAATTTGATCCCGATGGGAGGAATGTCGTTTCCTAAAAAATGGAATACCACACGTAAGTAGCTGCAGGGCTTCTGCTTCCCTTAAGTGGTTTCTCCTTATGTTCCTTACTTTGTCGCTTCTTCTATGTCTTTTCAGCTGCGACGATCTATACTGGAGTTATGCTGGATTTGCAAGATTGGGTCGGCCTTTTATACTTGGCTTGCCCGTATAATGGTTATGCATGGCGGGATCTGTCCCGAGCCCGGTGGCAGGAAAAAAATCATGGTAAGTTCCAAGTTCTTGACGTATCTGCACACTCCAGTGCGATTTGCTGCTAGCGCCTTTTTCCTTTCCGCACATTTAATCCTCATACATGTGCAGGCCTGGGAGGGGTCTTACTAATAAAGGAAGTGTCACCCACTAGAGGGGATATCCCAATGCTTGACGAGGAGAAGAAAAGGCAAAGGGATGCTCCGACCGATCCGCCGCAGCCGAAAAGGACAAAGGCGGAGGAGCCCAAGGCTTACTTATTAATTCCGACTTCTGGTATGATGGGAAATCCTCGTGCTGAAGGTGAGGGAGAAAATACCCCTTTAGCATCCCCTGAAGATCATTTGGTGCCGATTGCTCCTTTGATTGAGAACATAAATGACTTCGGACATGAGTCTGATGCTGATGCGACCTATTTTCATAATGGCGAGGCAATAGATGGGGTATGGAGTACATGTTTCAACCCAGCAGGTGGCCGGAGTCCTTATAGCACCGGGATGTCAATAGTAGGTGATTTTAAAAAGCTTTGATCAGGGACCCGAAATGAACGGGGGTCTGACATTCAAACTGAGCCCGTTGGCTCATTGGTTATCATTGATTTACCAAAAAACGGATCACTTCAATCCCCGGAGTGCGATACAAGCACTGTAAGGATCTTCCCGAGGCGGGTGCGCTGGTTGATAGTGGAGACGTACTTGGGGGACTGACGATCATTCTTTAGGGTAGCTCCGTAGTCAACACTTCCTCTATTTTTGACGAGATTGGCAGGCTTTATGAACGGGTAAACCCCTTCATCCTCTTTATGTTGGTTTAGGCCATTTCGGTCTTTATTTCCTTAACCTTTTTATGTGCTTTCACGCTAAAACGTTTTACAGCCAAGCCCTTGCTTAGTATCAGGACGAGGTGAGCCGCCGCGAATGTGAGAAAGTCATTTTAACCGAATAGGTTATTCATCCTTCGTTCTTGCTACATTTTGAGTTCCCGGGGGAGTCTACTGCTTTTCAACCCTTGGGCCCTAATTCATACAATTTGAGAGGGAGACACTTTCATTGAAAAGGGAGCTTCAGGCCAAAGATGCTGAACTCCTGAAGCTCAGCTTCTGCGTGGATAAGTTGACTTATGAGAGAGACAGCCTTGTGAGGAGGGTCACCTCGATTGAGCGTCAGCTTCAGGATACGGCGGAGGATAGTGTCAAGTACAAGAATCTCCGTTTCGGGCTGCTGGCCGCACTACTTGGGATCAGAGCCGAGGCCATGGCATTGTATCTTTATATGGGGGAGGAGCTGCTGCTGAAGATTCCTACGTGGAAAAGGCCTTCGAAGGGGCAGGCCTGGCTTTACTTCGAGCCGCAGATAGTGTTTGGCCGGAACTTCAAAGGTTAACCACCGAGGGCGCATTGGAGGGAAACTCAAGTGCTGTTAGAAGCAGGGGCGTATCTCTGGAGAGAGGGGATGCCATTGAGAAGGGACCATCCAGTGATTTGCAGGTGCCTTGATACATCATTTTGAGGTCGTCAGTTTGGTAGTAGGCTTTGGTTATGTTGCCTTTTTCCCTGTTGTTTTCCCTGCTTGTATATGGAGTTTTTATTTCGGTATATGTAGGAGGAGAAAAATCTTGTGAATTTATTCCTCTTATCGGCGAGAGCATTGAATCTGCAGTGTAGCTTCGTGGCCCATTCGGGCTGGTTGATGCGGCCTCCATCGAGAGTGGCCGTGGGGGTCTCGCGCCTCCGGGAATTAGCTATGTTTTTTCAATTATTTTTGGATCCAATCTTTGAGTTGCAGTTTGATTCGAGCTGTAATCGATCCCTGAATCTCCAAGATTCCCTAATTGATGATAATGGCATTTATGCCGCACCTTCAAACTTTTTACAATTTTCCCCGAGCCAGTCTCCTAGTCGGGGATCTGACTAGAGCTTAATATACTCTCAAGTCCTGTTTGTTTGGGTTGGAGATAATGGCCCTTATGTCGTACCCTTAGGCATGTTATAACATTAGTGTCTAGCCTTCGAGTCGCGTTGCGACTTTAAATATAATTGACCCTCAAATTTTCCATAATTTTTCGGCTGGCGATGGTGGCATTTATGCCGTGCCCCTAGGAAGTTTGTGGTTGAACTATCCTTGGGTTCTGAATATGATTCGCGATCCGACTTGAGCTTAATAGACCATTGAGCCCGTTCGAGCTGGGGATAAGGGTTTTCATTTCCTGCCCTTCAGTGTTTTGCAATTTCTCGGATCCAGTCTCTGAGTTGTGTTGTGATACGAGCTGTAATTTACCGTTAATATTTTCACAAATTTTGGTTGTCGATAATGGCATCGATGTCACGCCCTTAGGCATACTATAATATTTGGTTCTAGTCTCAGAGTCGCGTTGCGACTCGAGCTGTAATCGACCCTCAAATCTTATTGAGTTTTTGGCCAGCGATGGTGGCCTCTCTATTGTTTGGTCGTTGAGACCTTTTAGTATGAATCCTGGACGCATTTATTATTTAATAATTTTTTATTAGGTTTCCGAATCGTGTTACGATTAGAGCTCGCTTTAATCCTCAAATTGTCAATTTTGATGCCGGCGATAATGGCTCCCACGCTATATTGTCGTAGAGACCCTTTGGTATGAGGAACGAAGGCTTTCTTAGCCGGCGACAATGGCTCTTATGCTGTTTGTTCATAGAGACCTTTTGATATGCAGCCTAGAGGCTTTTTGTAGGCTTTGTTTCCTAATCGGGTTACGATTCGAGCTCACTTTAATCGTCAAGTTGTCAATTTTCAAGCTGACGACAATGGCTCTTACGCTGCACGGTCGTAGAGAACTTTTACGCTCTATGGTTGTAGAGACCTTTTAATATGAGGCCCGTAGTCTTGCTTAGCTGGCGACAGTGGCTCTTACGCCATTTTTTCCCGGAGGCTTTTTGTAGGCTTTGTTTCCGCTCGTTATGATATTTTTGAATATTTTTGCCTGACCCGTCGTCGGTTCTGAAAGAACCACAATTTCAAGTCATAGTCGGTGATGTTTTGAGTGCCTCATAATGTTCATAGCTCGTAGTTTGAGTAGATCGACGCTCTTGTGATTATGGAGCTGATATGGTCGGGACTAATTTTTTGCCTGTTGAGGGATGCCTATTTTTTAACCGGTTCATTCCAAATTATATTCGTAGGATTTTTTAGCGACGGTTGGGCATCCCAGAGTCGCATTTTTGAGCTGTATCAGCCATTTTGACCATAGTCATATGCGTTTGGTCGTGGCCATTTTTGATCCTAAGCGGAAGTTTTAGGCGTCTACACCGAGGATATGCCCTTTAGGGATTCTTACAAATGCGATGTATATCCTAAACTGTGGGATTTTTTTCATGCCTGTTGAGGTCTTACAGTTTACCATACCTATTGAGGTCTTACAGTTTGTGGAGAATAGATCCGATTATACCGAGGCTGTCCGCTAGGTTCTTACTCTTTCAGATTTTCCAGTACATGGAGATTGGAGGCAGTCTCCAAGTCATAGAGTTATTTAAGCACGAAGACTATGTCTTGTGAGCTCGGAGTTGCCTTACAATGGCTTGATGAGCTCGGCGTCCCGACCCTTGGTTCATCCGGACACCGAATTTTTCATGTCTCCGAGTATCTAGAGATACATCTGGCGGAGGGTTCTTTGCTGTGAATACGCCAAAATAGCCTTATTCGAAGCATGAAATGCTAAATAATATTCTTTATTTTCTGGCAAAAATATATGCTGTAAATACATGTTGTCCCGTTGCTGTGAGTTCGGCGCGCATGGGTGCGACTTTTTCGATTATCTAATGTGTTTGTATGATTCCGCATTGGAACTTAGAAGATAGGATGGCGATCTCAATGGATTCCCTTCTTGGGGGTAGGCTGCCCCACTAATAATCTTGTCGGCGGAACCTTCTTCATGTTAAAAACCTGGTTGAGGAAAGAAAACTCAGTGGGCCCCAAGGGGGCCTCGGATCCCCGAGTGGGGTTCAGAACTAACGAGTGCCTCAGCTGACTGCCTGCATACAGGTTAACAAAAGAAAATCTAGGAAATGACAAATGGGCGGAGTAGTTCTTTCTTTTTATGAGATGCATAGGCGACGTTTTGGGGAGTGAGCCCTGCCACAACCTTCTACCACGTTCGACCAGGCATGACCGAAGATATGGTTCTACTTATGCTTTGATCCCTTTGAGGGTAGTGCCGGCGATGGGTCACATGGTGAGGGATCTCCTCTCTTCTCTTGTAGCTAAATACTTTAGCCCCGCATTTGTCGTAGGGTTTCACCCCTTTGGCGAAGCAGGGTCGGAGTCGCCTCCGGGCAACGTATCTGCTGTCGTCTGTATAAAGAGTTTGAGCCCTGTGCGCTCAACGTACCAGCCCAAGCTCGGGCGGGTTGCACAGGTGGAGCGATCTAATTGTTGTGGCGATTGTCATCAGGACTTATTTGAGATTTGGCACGAGAGCGATGTCAGTCAGGACTTCCCTATCGGATTTGGCCTAACATTGTCGGTATATTCGGCCGAACCGCCTGTACTTATGAACATATGTTTTATTTGAAGTAAGTCCAATGAAAGAGGGGATTACCAATATGTTAATCTGATGCCGAGGTGGAGTCTCGGTGTCCCTTCCCTCGGGCGCGAGGGTGTTCTTTGGGAGCACTATCTGGGACCGTCCCTTTCCGGTGATGGGCACTTGCACTCTAAACTCTACGGATCTTTGAGGGGTGCCGTCGTCCTTTTACTGTCACACCTCTTTTTTTCTACTACACCCACTAAAGAGGGTATAATAAAGGGAGTTATTTCCAACTTGAAGTGACAATCGAAACAAGATTATTTAATTAAAAATTAGAGTCGCCACTTGGGATAACTAATGGTGTCCCAAGTCACCAGTTTAAATCCCGAATCGAGGAAAGGGTTTGACTCTATTATACAGTTTGCAAATTAGAAATCCGGGTAAGGAATTCTGTTAACCCGGGAGAAGGTGTTAGGCACTCCTGAGTTCCGTGGTTCTAGCATGGTCGCTTTGATAATACTTGGCTTACTAAAATTATTTAATTAATGATATTAGAACCTATGTGCTTTTACTTCATTTACCGCTTTTAATTAAGAAAGTTATCTTGAAATAGGTTACGCGACGTATACCCGCTTTTTTTGGCGCATCAAAAATCCTGTCACGCGAACGTGTCCACGATTAATAACGCTTTATTATTATTAAGAAAATTTGGGCCAAAGTTGCGCGAACGCATACTCTGGCTTTGTTTTTAGAAACGTAATTATGTTACGCGAAAGTATCACGATAGTATTTTAAGCGGACCTAAAGGATATTGTATGAAATATTAGTCAATTTTTATGTCTAGACTGACACCAGGGCCATAACTATTTACAACACTTAATATGGCGCACCTCCTAATTATTAAAGGGAGACATCTAATTAAAATAAATATAATTGAAGTCTTAAGTAATTAATTAAGGGGACTCACATAGGGAGGGAATTAATTATTCTATACAAAAATTGGTCAAGCTTGGGCCTAAGATTATACCCAGATCCGAAGCTCCAGCAGGCTTGAACATAAGACTAATGTTGAACCCTTGCAAGCCTAAGACTAGATAAATTAATCAGTTCTGAGAGACACCATAAGCCTTGTCACGCCATTGGGCCACATATTAACATGAAATTAACGACTGAGCTTCTGATTTAAACCCTCTCGACACAAATTAATACGTTTAAAATTAGAGAAAGTATGCACGATAAAAAATTTGCAGATTTCCAAATTCTAGTCAGATGTCCTCAAAACTAAAACCATAGAAGCCAAACGTGCAACATAGACGGGATTTAACTGACAGCCTTTTAAATTACCTGCCAAATTAGCATTAGTATAAACACCCATATTAATCCTACAATCATTTCAAGCTCACACAATAGTCCAAACCTAATATTCGATCTAACATTTAAAACATAAAGCAAACCCTGAAACACTTGAAAGGAACCAGTACTACCATGCCTTGTGAACAACAGAAGTTCAATTATAATGGCTTAACCAAACTACTGGAACAATATCAAGTTCACACATATTGAACAATGCTAAAACCTGATAATTTCCAGATCAATTTCTACCTTCAGCTAACATAAACTGCAAAATTAAACTACACTATTGAAACTAGACAATCAGATAAGATCTACATATGCCAGGATTTCAATAATACATAACAACTCATGTAAGCCCAACTTAGACAATGGGTCACAATAAATCAAAATAAAAGCAAATCATGAGACAAAAGTAAAGAAAAAAAAATTCTCGTGTTTCAACTCTTCACATCAGTCCATTTTCTCAAATTTTCACTTTATAATCAACACGGTTACAAGGGGTATACCAGGGAATGAAAAAAGCAAAGGAAGAAAATGAGGAATCAGCAATGAGCAGCAACATAGATTAACCCAGATTCAATTTCAAACCAAAAAACGAGGTGCAGCAGTCCAAAACCAGTTTCAATCGAACAGGGACCAAAACAACTTCAACCCCAACTTTAAAACCCAAGTTTAATCCATTTATAACCTAGATGAATGAGACGGTGTTTTGGAAATTGAAAACTTCAGAAATTAGAGAAAATCCTCAATGGAACAGTGACTTTTTTTTGGAAATTTTTGTTGTTTTGATTTTTCTAAATTTTCCCCCTCCAAAACCTGACTTGCAAGGCAAGTACACAGTGTCGTTATAGGCAAGTAATTAGGGCAAGCTTTAGAATCACTTTTAATCCCTTTAACCCTTTGGAACCTTTATTTTAACTAAATTAACCCCTAAATCCCTGACTTGTTACCCAAGTAATGCTACCAAGAATCAGAAATTGCAATTCCAGCCCCCAACCTAGAAGCTTCTAGGAGCTTCTCATTAAAAATACTGAAGGTTATTAATGTGACTCAAATTTTAACCTACAACACATATTAACTAGTATTTTAGAAAAGAAATGAGAAGGAACAGACCCAATGTTATTGAGATCTATTCCGAAACATAACGAAAGAGGAGATGAGTAAGAACAGAAGAGAATTAAGAGAAAAGAAAAAGAAACAACAAAGAACAGAGAAACTACGTAATAAACTTAATCATGGGACGATCACCTTCCTGGACTTCCTTTGACTCCGACTTGAGGTGAAAATGAGTGTTAGTTATTTTTCTCTCATGAGAACAAATGTCCAACACTTATTTTAACCCCAAAATCAATTTTGAAGCTTCACGGAGGAACATAATTTAAACTTGAACTAAAAGGTCAAAGTACATGGGTATATGAAGTGAAGGGGGGTTTTCTGATGGAGTTTTGAGTGGTATTTGAAGGGACGCCGGCACCAGAAGGCGGTGGAGACTCATGGCGGCGGCTAGGGTTTCATAAATTCGAGGGGTTTGGGTGGGATTTGAGGGAAACGGGGTGGGGAACTAGCATGGGGAGGTGGAGATGAATGTGTGGTGTAAATTTGGTAGTCTTTAGATGATCTCCGCCGCCGTGGGGCGATTTTCGGCAGCGGCATGCGGCGGAGATGATGGAGGGCTCTCTAATGTGTGAGGGATGAGAGATGGGGGTAGGGGGGATGTCGTTCGAACATTTAAATATTAAGACGACCTCACTTGCCAACCGTTGGATCCTATAACCTCGACAGCCAAGATTTAATGCCAATGAGACAAAGTCATTTGGTCTTTAAGGAGACGGGCTGGGTCTGGGATTTGGACTGGGTTGAACGGGTATTGCATTGGGCCTGGGTGGATTGGCTAATAGATGGCCCAAGCTGAATCTCTCCCTCTATTATTATTATTTTTTTAAATTCTTTTTTCTAAATTCCTTTAATTCCCTTTTTCTCTTTTTTTTCTTTTTCTTTTCAAAGAAAAACTAAAAATCTAAATTAATTCCTAATAAAATTATCCTACCAAATTAAATTACTTCTAAATGATAATTACCGCAAATAATTAAATACCAAATTAAAAGAAAAACTACCAAAATTCGAAACTCAAAATGCAAAATGAGTTATTTTTTTGTGATTTTCCATTTTTTATAAGACAACCAATTTGTGAATTAATCCTAAAATGCAAAGTTAATCTTAAATGTAAGATTGAAAGATATTTTTGTATTTTTATGAATTAAAATGCAAAATGCAAACAATTAACATAAAATGCCATAAAAATCCACAAGATTGCAAATACCGAAAGAAATCATTTTGTTTTGAATTTATGGTAGTAATTCATACAGGGAAAAAATCACGTGCTCACAAAATTGCAAATACCGAAAGAAATCATTTTGTTTTGTTTTGCTCGGAAACACGAAGAGTTTTCATGCAAATATAAGTGAGCGGATACGGGCGATTTTTTCCCGTTTGAATACTCCGTGTGAAGC
Organism: Nicotiana glauca; assembly: GCA_026770625.1. Taxonomy (NCBI): domain Eukaryota; kingdom Viridiplantae; phylum Streptophyta; class Magnoliopsida; order Solanales; family Solanaceae; genus Nicotiana; species Nicotiana glauca. The sequence goes on along the minus strand of MU747103.1, from coordinate 65,140 downwards.
ATTTTTGAAAGAGTTGACTGCACCCTGCTTCTGAGGTTGCCTATATATCCTTGGCTAAAAAGGAATCAGGTCATTGTAGTTCAGGAAGGTCTGGTAGCTGGGACTACCATGAAGCTGTGGTTTCACTGTTGCTGCTGCTGCTACTACTGCTTACTAAACCCCCTTATTACACCATGTCACAAATAAAAAAAAAGAAGCTAGACCAAGTTATGATCTATGAATTACAAAACTCCTATCTACGGCTTCAAACTTGATCTTGTAGTTCTTGTTGCCTTGTTGACTTGTATTCTCCCGGCGACATCCTTTTGTTGTTGCCTTGAATTGTGATCTGAGATGTTTTACCCTTTCTTCGAGTGATACTTGACCGCTAAAACTTGAAATGTAGTCCTCTGTTCTCCAGGCGAGCTCCTAACTGCTGAAACTTGAAATGTACTCCTCTATTCTCCAGGAGGGCTCTTGACTACTGAATCTTGAAATGTATTCCTCTGTTCTGTAGGCGGGCTCCTGATTACTAAAACTTGAAATGTATGTCTCTGTTCTTCAGGCGGGCTCTTGACTGCTAAAACTTGAAATGTATACCTCTGTTCTTCAGACGGGCTCCTGACTTCAACAAAACAGATACAACAAAGAAAATCTCTTGCCCCATTTGGTGGATGGGCATCATACTACCAGATATTAATAAGAATTTGAAAACTAAAACTTGAATTGTAATACCTCTGTTCTTCAGACGGGCTCCTGACTTCAACAAAACAGATACAACAAAGAAAATCTCTTGCCCCATTTGGTGGATGGGCATCATACTACCAGATATTAATAAGAATTTGAAAACTAAAACTTGAATTGTAATACCTCTGTTCTTCAGGCGGGCTCCTGACTGCTAAAACTTAAAATATATACCTCTGTTCTCTAGGCGGGCTCCTGATTGCTGACTTGAAATGTATTCCTCTGTTCTTCAGGTGTGCTCCTAACTACTAAAACTTGAAATGTATTCCTTTGTTCTTCAGGCAGGCTCCTGACTTCAGCAAAACAGATACAACAAAGAAAATCTCTTGCCCCCGTTTGGTGGCTGGGCATCATACTACCAGATATTAATAAGAATTTGAAAACTAAAACTTGAATTGTAATACCTCTATTCTTCAGGTGGGCTCCTGACTGCTAAAACTTGAATGTATTCCTCTGCTCTCCAGGTGGGCTCCTGATTGCTGACTTGAAATGTATTCCTCTGTTCTTCAGGCGGGCTCCTGACTTCAGAAAATAGATACAACAAAAAAAATCTCTAGCCCCCGTTTGGTGGATGGGCATCATACTACTAGATATTAATAAGAATTTGAAAACTAAAACTTGAATTGTAATACCTCTATTCTTCAGGCAGGCTCCTGACTGCTAAAACTTGAATGTATTCCTCTGTTCTCCAGGCGGGCTCCTAACTGCTGAACTTTAAATTTATTCCTCTGTTCTCCAGGCGGGCTCCTGACTGCTAAAACTTGAAATGTATTCCTCTGTTCTCCAGGCGGGCTCCGGGCTGCAAAAACTTGAAATGTATGCCTCTGTTCTCCAGGTGGGCTCCTGATTGCTAAAACTTGAAATATATTCCTCTGCTCTCCAGGCGGGCTCCTGACTGCTAAAACTTGAAATGTATTCCTCTGTTCTTCAGGCGGGCTCCTAACTTCAGCAAAACACATACAACAAAGAAAATATCTTGCCCCGGTTTGGTGGTTGGGCATCATACTACCTGATATTAATAAGAATTTAAAAACTAAAACTTGAATTGTAATACCTTTGTTCTTCAGGCGGGCTCCTGACTGCTAAAACTTGAAATGCATACCTCTGTTCTCCAGGCGGGCTCCCGACTGCTAAAACTTGAAATGTATACCTGTGTTCTGCAGGCGGGCTCCTGACTGCTAAAACTTGAAATGTATACCTCTGTTCTTCAGGCGGGCTCCTGACTGCTACTTGAAATGTAAACCTCTGTTCTCCAGGCGGGCTCCTAACTGCTAAAACTTGAAATGTATACCTCTGTTCTCCAGGCGGGCTCCTGATTTGAATAAAACAAATACGACAAAGAAAATTTTCTGCCCCTGTTTCAATCAAAGAAAAATCTTGTCAGTGGTTAGTTGATGGCATTCTTGCTGAAGATGTCTCCGCTGCTGTTTTTTGCTTTGGCCTGCTTCAAGAAATGGCCCTGAACCACTTGACCTTCTAACTGACTTTCAAACCCTATGACCTTCGATGACCCGCGTGTTTTATCCCCAGACTGTTGTTTCATATCTATGACCCTTTTATCTAAAACTTTGCATCTCCCATAAAACTACCCAATCAATCCACTGATGAAACTTCCAGTGACCCCCTTTTCTCTTACTTTGCATCATGCCATCTTTGGTACGTTCTGGCCCTACTGTGCTTTGAAATTGTGAAACAGGTAGTGAGCCTTGACGTCCTTTCTTCTTTGTTTTGAACAAGACTGATATTGAAACATCTTAAAGAACAAACCTCAAAAGGAATGAAATGAAATGACCTTGAGAGTTAAGGATAAGAAGTATCCAAAACCGGACGACTTACAAAAAGGAAAGAAAAGGAAAAAAGACTTATATAAGTGGAACAGCTGGTACCATTGATCATGACATGCACTTCAGACTAATCGGCTCAATTGACCAGACCAATCAACTTTCAATTTCCATGCTTTGTTGCCCCTGAATTCCATAACATGATTTGGTTAACCAAACCCTAACCTTTTTCATCCTGCGGTCTCCTGAACGGTTTTCACCCACAGACGTCTCTCATTTGTTCATCTGAAAACTCACGCCTTAAGGTGCCCGTGAGGGTTTTCACCAATAAGACTCTCTCATTTTTATTTCTCTCAGCGTGCGTCGCCTTACGGTGCCCGTTAGGGTTTTCACCAATAAGACTCTCTCATTTTTATCATTTTTCTGCTTCGACCAGAGTGTTGTTCCTGACATGAATCACCTCTTCTTGATTGCCTTGGAATTTCCCAAAGAATGATCAGAAGGTCTTTCTTTGTACTGTAATGTGGCTTTTGGATAGGGTTAGAAAGAAAGGGGTATTAAAGGCTCAAAACAATTCAAACGGGTTTAAAATTACAACTTTCGGAATCAGATTTCTTACAACAATCACAACTTCTGCCCCAATTTCTGGCTTGGGGACTTTTGTATTTTATTTTGATGGGACCGAACCGTGAGGCTGCCTACGTATCCTTAAAAGGAATCAGGTCAAACGTAGTTCATGTCGTAAAAATTACTTTGTTGTTGTGACTTTTCTTTCATTTCTTCCATTTTCTCTCTTCTTCTTTTTCTTCTTTTTCTTTTCTTTTTCTTTTTATTTTCTTTTTCTTTTTCTTTTCTTTTTCTTTTTCTTTTTCTTCATTGATTTCTTTCTCTTTTTCCTTCACTTACTTTTGACGCTTGTGTTTACGAATTTGTCACTGATTCCGAAAGAGGGGTATGAAAGAAAATAAATGTGGCTCAAAGAGGTAACAAAGGATAAAATGTTTAGATAGCAGAACAAAATGCCTTCATCATTCCAATCTTCAAAATATGCCAAATACAAACAAAAGCAATTAATTCAAGAAAATCATACATAATATCTCTTGACCGCATCAGAATTGATGGCCATTTAAACACACTTGCCTTCTATGTCTGTCAAATACAAATCATCGTTGGACAACACTCTCGTCACTATGAATGGTCCCTCCCAATTTGGGGCGAACTTGCCTTTGGCCTCGGCCTGATATGGAAGAATACGCCTCAGCACTTGCTGACCCACTTCAAACTTTCACGGGCGCACCTTCTTATTATATACTCTTGCCATTCTTTGTTGATACAACTGAGCATGACACACTGCTGCGAATCTTTTCTCATCGATCAAACTGAATTGCTCCAAGTGGGCTTTGACCCCTTCATCATCATCAATTTCAACTTCTGCGACAATCCGAAGGGATAAAATTTCCACCTCTGCAGGTATCACTGCCTCGGTACCATACACCAATGAATAAGGAGTCGCCCCTACTGAAGTACGGACAGTAGTGCGATAACCCAACAATACAAAAGGCAACTTTATGTGGCACTGTCTAGAACTCTCCACCATTTTTCGGAGTATCTTCTTTATATTCTTGTTGGCTGCTTCAACCGCACCATTTTTCTTGGTGCGGTAAGGGGTGGAATTACGATGTGTAATATTGAATTGCTGACATACCTCTTTCATCAGATGACTATTAAGATTAGCCCCATTGTCTGTAATGATCACCTTTGGTATCCCAAACTGATAAATGATATTTGAATGCACAAAATCGTCCACTGCTTTCTTGGTTACATACTTGAATGTTTTAGCTTCGACCCATTTGGTGAAATAGTCAATGGCCACCAGAATAAACCTGTGCCCATTTGATGCTGCTGGTTCAATTGGCCTAATGACATCCATCCCCCATGCAACAAAAAGAAATAGTGCAGACATTGTGTGCAATTCCAATGGTGGAGAGTGAATCAAATCTCCATGCACTTGACACTAATGACATCTACGCACAAAACTAATACAATCCCGCTCCATAGTAAGCCAATAATAACCTGCTCGAAGAATCTACTTTGCCAATACGTACCCACTCATATGAGGTCCACAAACTCCCGAATGTACCTCGGTCATGATAGCCGTGGCCTGTTTAGCATCTATGCATCTCAACAACCCAAGATCTGGAGTTCTTTTTTACAATACCCCTCTACTGAAGAAAAATCAACTTGCCAAACATCGAATTGCTATTTTTTAATCACCTATGGCCTGTACCGGATATACTACCATTCTAAGGTATTCTTTGATATCATGAAACCACGGCTCACCGTAAAGTTCTTATTCCACCATATTACAGTAGGCATGCTGATCGTGGACTTAAATCTGCAAAGGGTCCATATAGGCTTTATCTGGATGATTCAGTATTGATGCCAGTGTAGCCAAAGCATCGACAACTTCATTATGAACACTTGGGATATGCCTGAATTCTATTGATCAAAACCGTTGACAAAGACCATGCAAACATTGTTAGTACGGTATAAGCTTCAAATCTCCTGTTTCCTATTCTCCTTGAATCTGGTCTACTAGAAGGTCCGAGTCGCCCATGACCAAGACTTCCTGGACACCCAAATCCACAACTAACCTTAAACCTAAGATGCACGTCTCATACTCGGCCATGTTATTAGTACAATAGAAGTGAAGCTGAGCCATAACAGGGTAATGGTGCCCTGTTTCAGAAACAAGTACAACTCCTATCCTGATGCATTTCATATTGGTAGCCCATCAAAGAAAAGTTTCCATCCTGGCTTCTCCGCTTGTTCCATCTCATCAGCGTGCATTACCTCTTCGTCGGGGAATTATTTCTTCAAAGGTTCATATTCTTCATCTACTGGATTCTCAGCCAAATGATTAGCTAACGCTTGTGCTTTCATTGCAGTCGGGGTCACATAGACAATGTCAAACTCCGTGAGCAAGATTTTCCACTTAGCGAGCCTTCCTGTGGGCATAGGCTTCTGAAAGATGTACTTCAATGGATCCAACCGAGAGATGAGGTATGTGGTATACGATGACAGGTAATGTTTCAACTTTTGTGCTACCCAAGTTAGAGCGCAACACGTCCTCTAAAGCTGAGTATACTTAACCTCGTAAGCTGTGAACTTCTTGCTGAGGTGGTATATGACCTGCTCTTTCTTGCCGGTGATGTCATGTTGACCTAACATACATCCAAATAAGTTGTCCAAAACCGTCAAATACAAAATCAAAGGCCTCCTTGGTTCTGACGGGACCACACTGGTGGGTTTGACAGATACCCTTTTATCTTATCAAATGCTTCTTAACATTCGTCTGTCCATTTGACCACGACATCCTTCTTTAACAACTTAAAAATGGGCTTAGAAGTTGTCGTAAGCTGAGTGATAAACATGCTGATGTAATTCAACCTCCCTAACAGACTCATCACGTCAGTCTTGTTCTTTGGAGGTGGAAATTCTTGGATGGCTTTGATTTTTGATGGGTACAACTCAATACCTCGATGGCTGACTATAAATCCTAACAATTTTTCAAATGGAACACGAAAAGCACATTTCGCAGGATTGAGCTTGAGATTGTACCTGCGAAGCCTTTAGAAGAACTTTCTCCAATCCCGGACGTGGTCAGACTGCTTCCTGCTCTTTATAATTACATCATCCATATACACCTCGATCTCTCCGTGTATCATGTCGTGGAATATGGTTGTCATCGCTCTCATGTAGTTTTGCCCCAGCATTTTTCAACCCAAATGGCATGACCCTGTAGCAGTACGTTCCCCATGGCGTGATGAATGCTGTCTTTTCTGCATCTTCCTCATCTATTAAGATCTGGTGATAGCCCGCATAACAATCCAAAAAAGAACCAATCTCATGTTTGGCACAATTATCAATCAAGATATGGATGTTTGGCAGTGGGAAGTTGTCCTTTGGACTCGCCTTGTTGAGATCACGATAATCAACGCACAACCTAGTCTTTCCATCCTTCTTTGGCACAGGACAACATTGGCTAACTAGGTGAGATACCGTGTGACTCGAATGACCTTTGCCTCAAACTACTTGGTGACTTCTTCTTTGATCTTCACACTCATATCTGTTTTAAATTTCCTCAGCTTCTGCTTGACGAGAGGGAATGCTGGATCGGTGGGCAATTTGTGAACCACCAAGTCAGTGCTTAAACCCGGCATGTCATGATACGACCATGCAAAGACATCTTTGTACTCAAATAGTGCTTTAATTATCTCCTCTCTGAGCTGTGGTTCAAGATGGACACAAATTTTAGTTTCCCGGACATCATCCTGATCACCTAAGTTGATTGCTTCTGTATCATTCAGGTTCGGTTTGGGGTTTTCTTTATAATGGCTTAATTCTTTACTGATTTGCTCAAAGGCTTCCTCACCATCATATTCCACTTCATCATCACACTCAATATCTTGTATTATTATTTTAGAATTATATTGGCATTTAAGACTGGGCTGGATATTCCTCATGCATGTCATGTCACTGAAACCAGCACAAAATGAACTGTACAAGAAAGAAAAGAAAAATAAAAATAAAAATATTAGGAATGAAAAGAAGGGAAATTGCATTTCATTGAAATTTAAAGATGACAAGGTTTAACTCATCCAAACGGACGAAACATAGCATCTGAATTACAACCCTGGAAATAATCCAGATTAAACTGAAAGAAAAATGAAAGCCGACTACCACGACTCCCTCCAAGTAGGAAGAGGAGTAGCTTCCCAATTATTGATCTTTGCACAGGGCCCCACAAATTGCACATCTGCTTTGCTTGATCCTTCTCCATCTTCTACCATATTTACCTCGTTGAACAACCTCTCGAACCCTTTATCCAAATCTCCATCTGCATCAATCAATGAACCCAGAACCGTTGATACTGGGCGCTTTCTGGCACTAGGCCTGACAAATGATCTAGACAGCCGTGGGATGGGCTTTAGAAGAACCCACGCTCTCTGTTTCAGCTTTCTGGCTCGCCTTATATCGCAGCTGTAGTCCTGAACCCCAAAACAAAAGTATCCAAGTTTTTGGGAAGAGACACTGGCTGTACGATGCCTTGTAGAGAAACACCCAAACCCTTGCCAGGTACGAAGCCATTCTTCAACATCTTTGAAGCCACCATAACTAATGCGGTTGCTACTTTAGGCATCGGAACACTCACCTATTGGTATCTTTTCAACTGATACCGTGTCAAATACCTGATATACCTATGGACCTTTGTCGTCTTCAGCTTCAATGAAAGGTAAAATTGTCACCCAGGGCGCCCAGATTATCCTCGCCGTGTACCAGAATTTCTTGTTTGTCCCATTCAAGTTTAACCATCTGGTGCAAGGTGGATGGCACTGCCTTGGCTGCATGAATCCAAGGTCGTCCTAGCAAAAGATTGTAAGAAACTGCCACATCCAACACTTGAAATTTTATAGTGAAATCGAAAAGCCCTATTGTCAAATCTAGTATTATATCACCCACTGAATCTTTGCCCTCACCGTCGAACCCCCGCACACAAATGATGTTTTTGTGAATTCTATCATCGTCCACTTTCATCTTGTTCAACGTAGAAAGAGGGAAAATATTTGCACTAGACCCATTGTCGATCAGAACTCGGGTAACCATAGAATCTTCGCACTTCACCATCATATAAAGGGCTCTATTATGCTCAGTACCCTCCACGGGCAACTCATCATCGGAGAAGGTAACTCTGTTGACCTCAAATATTTTGTTTGCTATTTTATCCAAGTGATTTACCGATATCTTGTCGGGAACATGGGCCTCATTCAAGATTTTCATCAATGCCCGATGGTGCTCGTCGGAATTGATTAGCAATGAGAGCAAGGAGATCTGAGCAGGTGTTTTCCTCAATTGCTCTACAGTGGAATAGTCCTGCACCTTCATCTTCTTCAAGAATTCTTCTGCCTCTTCTTCTGTCACAACTTTCTTTACCAACACTGCGTTATCCTTGGAGATTTTGGATTTTCTCAACTCCTCGGGGGTGAAGCATCTCCCCGAGCGAGTCAGACCATGGGTTTCACAAACTTCTTTTTTAACTTCTTTCCCTTTGTAAATCACAGACATTTGGCCATAGTTCCAAGGGATGGACTTGCTGTTGACTATTGACAGCTGGGTCACTGGTTTGAGAATGACCGGGTCTGTGTGAGTACCTTCCACAATCACAACAGGCTTGCTTAATGCTCCTGGTACCACCACTTCCCCCCCCCCCCCC
>MU747103.1:18124-56092 GCA_026770625.1 Nicotiana glauca | reverse complement strand
CCCCCCTTCCCCCCCCCCCCCAATTTTTTTGCAACACCACTTGATGGTTATTTTTTAATTGCCACAACTGGTTCACTACCTATTCCCTTCACCTTGATCAATGACTTCCCGCTACTTGATTCCCTACTCGGCTTGACTTTACTGGACCTAATCATCATTACAGTCTGCGAGGGCTTCTTAGGATCTCCTCTTTTTTTGCACTATTTCAATCATATTGGTCTCATGATGGGCCTGCAATGGATTATGGTTGATATTAGGTGCCTCTAGGGCCTGAACCTCGATCCGATAGGTGTCAAGGAGCTCTTGAATGGCTGTCTTGAACTTCCAGAATTTCTCTATGTCTAGTGGGGATCTAGAGGTCGGTAGTAGTGTTGTGGTGGGCTATATGGAGTGTGGGGGTAAGTTTGGGGGTAGGGTCGAGGCTGGTTATAGTAAGGCAACGGGCCCCTGGACCAAGTTCTTGAATCAACTACCGCAATATCCTCTTTCTTCTTCTTTCCCAGTATTCCCCCAGTGCCGCTTTGAATGGCCTGGGTGGTTGCTTTGATTGCTGAATAACTCATGATCTTGTTGGTCTTAAGTCCTTCCTCTACCATGCTTCCCATTTTCACCACTTCATTGAAAGATTTCCCTACTGCTGACACCAACAACAACAACATCCCAGTATAATCCTATTTTCACGACCTCTTACCCCTAACCCGAGGGGCAAATAGGCTGTTTCCAGTAGACCCTCGGCTCAAGAGAGCAACAAGAGACAATATATTAGTACTATCAGTAGACACATAATAAATAACATAAATACATAACATAAAACAACAAAATAACAACAATATAAGAAATATAGGTAATACGAAAAGGATGGAGAAAAGGATGTAAGGTATACTAATATCCCAAGTGACCGAAATAGGTGGGCTCTAAAGCCTGCAAGAAATAGTCAACCATTTCACTTTCTTTCATTGGAGGGTCAACCCTCGCTGCTTGCTCTCTTCAGCGGAAGCCATATTCTCTGAAACTCTCCCCGGGCTTCTTCTCAATTTTCATCAATGACAGACGGTCTGGGACAATTTCAAGATTGTACTGAAAATGACAGGCAATTGCTTGGGCCAGATCGTCCCAAGTATACCAATGACCATGATCTTGTCGGGTGTACCATTCCAAAGTGGAGCCACTTAAACATTGACTAAAATAAACCATCAGTAATTCATCTCGTCCACCTGCTCCTCTCATCTTGCTACAGAAGCCTCTCAAATGTGCCACTGGATCACCATGACCATTATATAGATCAAACTTGGACAGCTTGAACCCTGCTGGTAATTGGACATCTGGGAACAGACACAGGTCTTTATAGGCCACTGTTACTTTCCCACCTATCCCCTGCATATTCTTGAAAGATTGCTCCAAGCTCTTGACTTTCCTAGCCATCTTTTCCTGTTCAGAATTCTTAGGAGGCTTCTCAGTTTCTGCCGAGAGATCAAAATAAGGAGGGTAAGAACATGGTTTCGGTGCTTTGAAGGTCGGTTCTAGGGGATAATAATGATTTTATTGAGTCTGGAACAAAGGCTCACTGGAATATCGGTGCAATGCAACAGGTAGAGGTGCCATAAATACAGGAGTGGTTGGTAGGGGAGGGTATGGGACTAGTTTAGGTGGTGGGGCTGGTGGTGTTTGGGAGGTGGTGCCATAGCATTGTTGGTAGGTAGGAAAGGCCGGGGATGAATTCAGAGTGGGAGGATCTTGAGGTTGAGCCAACTGTGGGATATAAGCAGGGTTGGCGGGATAAATTGGTGGCGGATGCCCCTTTACCCAGGCTTGATACATTTCAGCCATTTGTTGCTTCAACTTGTACATCTCTTCTTTCATCGCATTAACATTAACTTCTTCCACTTATTTTGATGGGTCAACAATACTCGCCTCTAATTCTTGGTTAGTCATGTTCAGCCTGCCTTTTGACCGGGTATTGTAGGAATGGGTTGCCAGAATGCCAGAGCAACTAACCACCTGCCTGGGCTCAATACATCAACAACTTTGTTAGCGGTTAGAGCTTTAATAGATTGGTAGCTGCACATTTGGGGAATAAATGCACCTAAGCAGTTAACCGTTTCTATTATTCATTTGCTCGACTGCTTGCATAATCCCAGCTTTTCCTTATTTCTATTTTGCAACTTCCCTTTATTTTCTTCCCTCTCTCTTTCATTCTTGTTTTTTCTTTTGTTTCTACCCTCTCATGCCTCTCTCTTGTTTTTCTGCTCTTATTTTATTTTTCTTTACTTCGCCTCTCGTGTTTTTCCTTCTTTCGTTTTTCCTCTCTTCTTTTTCCTTCCTTTCTTTTTATTTTATTTAGTTGCGGTCGAATCCTATGGAGATTGCCTACGTATCATGGCCCCGCATTAATCAGACCAAGCGTAGTTCTTGACGATATAAATGAAAAATAAATAACAAAAAATATTTTGGGATTTTCAATTTATTCATAAATAAAAACACTTTGACTACAAAGACTCAAAACCCACAGACGCGAAAGAAACTAACAAACTTAGAAAAAGATCAACTCAAAAGACCTAACAGACTCCAAAACCACAGACTCAAAACAGACAGTACCGACTCAAATAAAGATCACAAATACATTAAAGCATTGAAAACTCCTGGAGCTCTCGGGGTGTTGTTTGGTGCTGTTGTGGGTTCGTCTGCAAGATCCCCCTGAGCCTTTCAAAATCTCTCATTACCTGCTGGACAAATGTCATGATTGCCGCTAAGAAAGTGGTGCATGTCATGTCCTCATATGCTTGGCATTTTGCCACAATGAACTCTTCAATCGCCCTGACTCTTTCGCGGATCCTACCCTTTTCTCGCAACAAATACCCAACTTGCCAGGCTCTAGCTTCCAAAGTTTGCTCAGCTGCATGGCTCTGTTCTTGAAATTGTCGCAGATCCCTTTCCAACCGTGCTATCAAGGCATAACAATGCTCCATTTCGGCTTCAAAATCTCTTTCCTGCTTAGCCTTTTCATTTTCAATGATCTTGACCTTTTTCTTCATACTTACCATCCCCTTGTCGCATTTCTCCTTCAGCTGACGGTTGAGACTGGCTCGTTCCCCTACATCTTTGGCTAACTTTGCTCGAGCATTTGCTAGCTCCACTTCAGTCTTCTATAAATCATCCTCGAAATCACGTGCTTTCTGAGTAAGATCAAAGATGAGCTTTTCATCTTTTCTACTCCTGCCCGGGTTTTCAATTGCTATTTTCATCTTTTGGTTTTGGGCTTTAAGAGCTTCATTCTCTTGAACCAATTTTCTTCTCTCACCTTCGGCTTCTTGGGCTTGGAGATCATTGCTGAATTCCAAGTTTCTCAGCTTTTCTTTCAAGGCATGAATCTCAGCTTGATATGCCTTTTCCTTTTCTCCCCATGCTAATCTTTCTTGGATTTTGTCAGCAAAAGCTTGCACATGAGGTCTTTTGGAAGGCCTCTCAGGTTTGGGGTCCGGCTCGTTGTTCACACAAGACCTCTTCTCAAACCAAGCAGCGTAGTTTGGATCCACTTCTCCCTTTGCGACATCTTGTACCTAGGTGCCATTTTTAAGATACCGGCAACTATTCCAATCTTGTTAAACTAAAGTCTCGAGCAATTCGGCTTCTAGATGCAACTTTATGACCTGAGTACTTAGATATTCATCTTCGGGCACAATCTGATACTTTCCCAATTGTCTCAAGACCCTCTGTGGTGCATACGGCTGAATACTTTTCACACCCATTATCCTCAAGTAGCCTGTAGCGGCAGTCATGTATATGGCTTCTGTCTTTGGGAGCCATCATATGGACCACTCAATTTGACTTGCTTTGAGAGCCTTCAAATGAGACACCCATGCTTCAAATTCTTCTGGAACATTGTAATCCTTTACCCACTCTTCGTAAATGGTGATGAAGTTATTTGGGATCGAACCATAACTCATGAATCTGGGATGGTGGCGAAGATACTCGATCATCCACATTTGTAGGAGGATATTGCAACCTTCAAAGAACTGGGCCCCGACTTTGCATAAAGTCAGCGCACAATAGATATCTGCCACTACCAACGGGGCAAGTGTATGATCTTTCATGGCAGTGAGGATTTGCGCAATTCTAGCCATATGAATATCCACTGTCCCTTTATCATTTGGAAAAACCATTATCCCCAAGAATGCCACAATAAATGCAAATCGGCGATGAAGTTTCCAAAGACCCTTATCTTGTTTTTTTGCTCAACCCCTTTTCATGTGCTTCAAAACCAGAAGAGTGCCCAAACCTGAAGTATAAGAAATGGAAAGCACAACACCTGTCGCTTACGCAGTTTTTACTTGTCTATTTACTGATATTCAGGAGGTCAAAAAACTTGTGCACCAACGGAGCCCTTGGAATTATAAATTGTTGCTTCCTTAAATCTCGTCTAAACTCAATGTTCCCGGCTATCTCCTCCAAAGTAGGGGTAATCTCAAAGCCTGAGAAGTGAAAAAGATTACGATCGGGGTCCTAGAAAGTTATCATAGCCTTGATCAGATCTTCCCGTGGTTTAACCTTCAAGATGTCTATAAGAGTGCCTAGTTGCTTTCTCACCCATTTCTGACCATCCTGATCTAAATCATTCCATCACATGCTCAAATGTACTCGAGCCTGCTCTCTAATCACTTCTAGTGGATCTTGGATAATATTCATGTGTTCCTATAGATGGGTAGGTTAGGGTTGACTTCAGTGGACCCATTTGAAAACAAGTTTATATACAAAAAAACAAAAGACCGCGATCCCTTCCTTGATATGCCAATTTTAGCCAAGTGGATATTTTTGCAAATGTGGCCCTTTCCCAATTCCATACAAATTTTGAGGCTGGGGAGGGTTTATTTGATGACACTGCTCAACCTTGTCCATTCGTTTATGAAGATAGCTCTTCGTCAATTGAAGAATGCTCTAAGGCTATTTCGGCAAGAACGGTTTAAAAAATTGCTGACACTGAATTGGCTTATTTTGACCAAACTTCAAAACTACATTTATTCGACCCTCCTAATTTCTCTTATTTTTTTTTTCAAAAATAAGGCCGGACCTTATGTAGGTTGCCTATGTATCCCACATCCGGTGAGAATCAGACCTACGTAGTTCGGCCATCTTTGACTTTTGATATAACTATTTTTTTGAAAAAATATTCGGCAGAGTATTGGTGTATTTTCAAGCATTAGGTTTTTCTTTAGAACCAGGATTACTTATTTCTCACGTCAATCTTGGTTTTTCCTTTCTTTCCCTTTTTCCCCTCTCATTTTTTTATTATTCCTCTCTTTATATTTTCTTATATAGCTGGTCAGCATGCAAGCCGAAACAAATCAATGTTCACGTAGCACATAGGATGCATCAAGATGGTCTGTTATTTTGGGTACACCTGTCATAGACGGACCCAACACCTGTGTTGAGTCCCCTAAGTCAAAATGCAAATGATGAAAACAAGCGCTCCTACTAGGGATCCAGCACGAGGCTGTGTTTTTCTAGGTTTAAAAACCTGGGGTTTTTGTCTAGACTTGGGGTACCCGAGCGGACAATTGGGGCTTAGGAAGGGGCGACGTACCAGGAGCACTAATATCTTCCCGGCCTTGTCGCTTGCCCAGCCTCGCTCTATTTGGTAAAATTTCTACAGAAAAAGTGGGCTATGCGAACGTATGCACCATTTTTAGAAAACTCATAGGGGTGGTGTAAGAAAGCAATTATGCATAATTCAACAATATAAAAGCGGTAAACAGATAGCATTTTAGCACAAAGGTTCAGAAAAATACAAAAATATCAGCAATAAATAAGCCAAGTAAAATCATAAAACAAGCTCGAATTCTTGAACCCTGAACCAAAATTCTGGGTTAAAGTCCCCAGTAGAGTCGCCAGAGCTGTCACACCTCATTTTTTTACTACACCCCCGGAAGAGGGTATAATAAAGGAAGTTATTTCCAACTTGAAGTGACAATCAAAAAGGGATTATTTTATTAAAAATCAGAGTTGCCACTTGGGATAATTAATGGTGTCCTATGTCACCGGTTTAAATCTCGAATCGATGAAAGTGTTTGACTCTGTTATATACTCTGCGAATCAGAAATCCGGGTAAGGAATTCTGTTAACCCGGGAGAAGGTGTTAGGCACTTCCGAGTTTCGTGCTTCTAGCACGGTCGCTTTGATAATACTTGGCTTACTAAAATTATTTAATTAATAATTTTAGAATATATGTGCTTTTACTTCCTTTAGCGCTTTTAATTAAGAAAGTTATCTTGAAACGGGTTATGCGTACGTATACCCACTTTGTTTGGCACGTCAAAAATCATGTCACGCAAACGTGTCCATGATTAGTAACGCTTTATTATTATTAAGAAAATTTGGGCCAAAGTTGCGCGAACGCATACACTGATTTTTTTTAGAACCGTAATTATATTACGCGAATGTATACACAATCACGATAGTATTTTAAGACGCCCTAAAGGATATTCTACAAAATATTAGTCAATTTTTATGTCTAGACTGACACGAGGGCCATAACTATTTATATCGCTTAATATGGCGCACCTCCTAATTATTAAAGGGAGACAACTAATTAAACTAAATATAATTGAAGTCCTAAGTAATTAATTAAGGGGGCTCACATGGGGAGGGAATTAATTATTCTATACAAAAATTGGTCAAGCTTGGGCCTAAGATTAGGCCCAGATCCGAAGCTCTAGCAGGCATGAACATGGGACCAATGTCGAACCCTTGCAAGCCCAAGACTAACAAAATTAATCAGTTCTGAGAGACACCATAAGGCTTGTCACGCCATTGGGCCACATATTAACATGAAATTAACGACGGAGCTTCTAATTTAAACCCCCTCGACACAAATTAACACGTTTAAACTTATAGAAAGTATGCACGATAAAATATTTGTAGATTTCCAAATTCTAGTAAGATGTCCTCAAAACTAAAACCATAGAAGCCAAACGTTGCAACATAGACAAGATTTAACTAATAGCCTTTTAAAGTACCTGCTGAATTAGCATTAGTATAAACACCCATATTAATCCTACAATCATTTCAAGCTCACACAATAGTCCAAACCTAAGATTCGAAGTAAAATTCAAAACATGAAGCAAACCTAGAAACACATGAAAGGAACCAGTACTACCATGCCTTGTGAATAATAGAAGTTCAATTATAACGGCTTAACCAAACTACTGGAACAATATCAAGTTCACACACATTGAACAATGCTAAAACATGATAATTCCTAGATCAATTTCTACCTTCAGCTAAAATAAACTGCCAAATTAAACTACACTACTAAAACTAGAAAATCATATAAGATCTACATATGCCAGGATTTCAATAATACGTAAAAACTCATGTAAGCCCAAATTAGACAAAGGGTCACAATAAATCAGAATAAAAGTAAATCATGAGACAAAAGTAAAGAAAAAAACAATTCTCGTGCTTCAACTCTTCACATCAGTCCATTTTCTCAAATTTTCACTTCATAATCAACAAGGTTACATGGGGTGTACCTGGGAATGAAAAACCAAAGGAAGAAAATGAGGAATCAACAATGAGCAGCAACAGAGATTAACCCAGATTCAATTTCAAACCAAAAAATGAGGTGCAACAGTCCAAAACCAGTTTCAATCGAACCTGGACAAAAACAACTTCAACCCCAACTTTAAAACCCAAGTTTAATCAATTTATACCTCAGATGAATCAGACGGTATTTTAGAAATTAAAAACTTCAGAAATTAGAGAACATCCTCAATGGAACAGTGACTTTTTTTTGGAAATTTTTGTTTTTTGATTTTTCTGAATTTTTCCCCTTCAAAATCTGACTTGCAAGGCAAGTACACAGTGCTGTTATAGGCAAGTAATTAGGGCAAGCTTCAGAATCGGTTTTTACCCCCTTACCCCTTTTGACCCTTTATTTTAACTAAATTAACCCCTAAATCCCTGACTTGTTACCCAAGTAATGCTACCAAGAATAAAAAATTGCCATTCAAGCCCCCAACCTAGAAGCTTCTAGGAGCTTCTCATTTCAGTACCAAAAGATTCCCTACCTCGTTTACCCAAAATAACCCTTCTAACTACCCTAGAATTATTTTAGCTACCCACTATTTCAAATTGACCCATGGTCTTTGGGCTATTAAATTAGCAAATATCAACAGCCTTTTGGCTGCCTGGACCCTCGAAGCCTCAAAACGTGATAAGAAACATGACATGCCACAAAGAGGCAAAACCCAAATTATTTCAGTCATTAAAAATACTGAAGGTTATTAATGTGACTCAAATTTTAACCTACATCACATATTAACTAGTATTTTCGAAAAGAAATGAGAAGGAACAGACCCAATGTTATTGAGATGTATTGTGAAACACGACGAGGGAGGAGATGAGTACGAAGAAAAGAGAATTAAGAGAAAAGAAAAAGAAACAACGAAGAACAGAGAAAATACCTAATAAACTTAATCATAGGGACAATGACCTGCCTGGACTTCCGTTGACTCTGATTTGAGGCAAAAATGAGTGTTAGTCATTTTGATCTCATGAGAACAAATGTCCAACACTTATTCTAACCCCAAAATCGATTTTAAAGCTTCACAGAGGAACAAAATTTAAATTTGAACCAAAAGGGAGAAGTACAGGGGTATATGAAGTGAAGGGGGATTGTCTGCTAGAGTTTTGTGTGGTATTTGAAGGGACGCCGCCACCGTACGGCGGTGGAGACTCATAGCGGTGGCTAGGGTTTCACAGATTTGAGGGGTTTGGGTGGGATTTGCGGGAAACAGGGTGGGGATCTAGGATGGGGATGTGGAGATGAATTTGGTGGTCTTTGAATGATCGCCGCTGCCGTGGCGCGATTTTCGGCGGCAACATGCGGCGGAGATGGTGGAGGGCTCTCTGAGGTGTGAGGGATGAGAGACGGGGGTAGGGGGGACATTGTTCAAACATTTAAATATTAAGACGACCCCACTTGCCAACCGTTGGATCCTAAAACCTCGACGACCCAAATTCTAAATTCCCTTAATTCCCTTTTTCTTTTTCTTTTCAAATCAAAAATAAAAATCTAAATTAATTCCTAATACAATTATCCTACCAAATTAAATTACTTCTAAATGACAATTATAACAAATATTTAAATACCAAATTAAAAGAAAAACTACCAAAATGCAAAACTCAAATGCAAAATGAGTTTTTTTTTGTTGTGATTTTCCATTTTTTATAAAACAACCAATTTGTTAATTAATCCTAAAATTCAAAGTTAAATCCTAAATGCAAAAGTGCAAGATATTTTTGTATTTTTATGAATTAAAATGCACAGAGAAAATACAAACAATTAACATAAAATGCCACAAAAATCTACAAGATTGCAAATACCGAAAGAAATCATTTTATTTTGAATTTATGGGAGTAATTCATATAGAGTAAAAATCACGTGCTCACATTTATAGCCGTGGCTCACCGGCTCCATTTTTCCCGATCCCTTTCCCCCCGTGGAGCTGGATCTGGGTCTGTCCGCTCAATGATACTTTGTGGCGACCTTTGTTGAATAGCATAGTCATTTCTCTTTTGGGCGAGTGAACCTGAGCTCCTCGCGGTTCCCATGCCGGGCCGTGGTTTCCTTGGAGGGGTTTTGGTTTAATAGATCCGAGCCGTTAGGCATTCCTGGCTTCACATATGGAGGTCACGATGCTTGGTATTGCAATGTTGGTCATACTCCATCAGGCAAGGTTTCCTTGTCACCTATGTCTTGTTGAATCTTGTACCATTGGAGGTTCCTTGAGGGTGCTATCCTCGGGCTACTGCCTCGTTGTTGCGAGGTGCGTTGCACCTAAAGTCGTTCTTTCTGTTCATGGTACATGGACAATGCCTCCATTCCCTTGGCGTTAGTTTCTTTTTCGGGAATCCGCCTGAACATGCAAAAACCGAGGAGGTTCCCGTACGGTCGTAGACGACCAGGCTTTGCTTGAAATTCCTTGGAGCAGTCGGGTATGCTTCGTTTAGGTTTTGGGCGAAGGCCTGTGTTTTCCAACTACTCAAAATCGGGAGCGGTATCATTCGTTCTATCGGGGAGCAGGGTGCGGCTTCCCGCAACACTTAATTTCTTCTCCGTTCGACCTCAGGTGCATTGTTCTTTCTTGGTATTGTTTTGATGGCACCGACGCATGATTCCGTGGAGGACCGTAATGCTATGGTGAGAGGGTACGCAAGGTCAGGTGCTAGGTAGTCGCGCTGCATCATGGTTTCTTTTGGGAGAGTTTCTTCGAGTCTCCTTATCGGGACGGGCTTGAGTTCAATATTTTTGGTGGTCGCTAGACGACCATGCGTAAGAGCTGATGCGCCTATAAGGATTCGAGGTCTTGTCACACTAGGGAGATTCGTCATTTTTGACTTTTGTGAAATGAGTTCCGGGATCGTATCTTTGGGAGACGGTTGTTGTAAGAGTTTTCGCGAGCATGATTCTGTCACGCTCCAAAATTGAGGGGCGCAACCGGGTAGCCCCAGTCAAGCGGACCTGGGTGCCTTTCCTACCCCGCATGTTACCCCTTACCTTCATTGCTTATTAATCAAAATTAGCCATTTATAATTAAAACACCCTCTTTAAAAAACGTACATAACATACATGATTACTTAGTGTGGTTTATAACTTACATCGCCCAACGTACATAATACATATTTACATATGTTTATAACCCACATTTCCTGTCTACGGAGCCTCTAAGGATACAAAAGGATGATACAATACTTGCCGGTAACAAGGCTCCGACTATACTTTACACAAAAACAAAAACAAGATTCCAAAATGAAAAGCGGCATGAGCCACGCAGGGCCCCGAGAGGAAAGGGTCTCACCAATACAGCTGACGAAAAGTAAAAGGGGAGCTACGGTTGGTGGACTGGAGTAACTGTTACAGATCCACATACAATCATAACACGAATGTAGCGCCCCTGGCAAAAAAAGGACGTCAGTACATTTGAATTGTACTAGTTTGTATAAACAAACTTTGCCCCAAGTAAACTCTGGAAATCCACAAGTAATGAGCAGTAATGAAATAAACAATCAAATACACACGAAAGGTACAATCAAGAAAAACAAGTTTACAATCTCTCTTTTTCCCTTTCAATATTTTCACATCAATGATTTCACAATTTTTCTCATATTTTTCATTTCAATAGTAATTTCGATCACTTTGCACCCTTATTACCTCGGCCACCCTTATCACCACAACCCACACCTTATTTCTTCGTGTTGCGGTGTGCAACCCGATCCCACCGAACAATCATAATTCACAAACAACACAACAACAACAACAATTCACAAAGAACAACAACAACGATTCTCAAGGAACAACAACAACAATCCTCAATGAATTTCCATAACCATCAATACCTCTTCCATCATATTCAACAGTTCATATGCAATTTCAGTTACCACAACAACTGCCCACAACAAGCCAAACATGTTATTACTACAGTTGTTTCGTTGCCTCAATTACAATTTCTTTCCATCATTAATGTCTCAACTCTTACCACATAACACGTTCTCAATAACACATTTGGTTTATTTCCATTTACTTACACCATTATATCGGGAGACTTAACCACAAATAATCCATGTAGATATCACATACCAAATATTCATACACCAAACAAGGTAATTTTACAAAGGTAAAAGTTAGCCATACATACCTGTAGTCAAATTCCCTTTTTAACTTCTTCTTTCAATCCACCAATTAGTATAGCAACGTCGATCTAGTTCATAAGTTAACACATATGATTTAGAATTGAAGCTCACAATTGCTACTCAAACTTATTCAGGTTATCAACCCCTCTTTGTACAATCCTTTACTCCTACCCAATTCCTCTTACTAGATTTTAGGTTTTAAAAGGAATCCATGTATTTTTCAACCTCCATTTGCAAGAATCAATGCATGAGACTCCCCCCTAGATTAGACCTGAAAATCGATGAGAATGGTTTAGGGATTTTACCTGCAAGAATGGAGATGAAGATGATTTCTTTGAAATTTCCCGGCCTGGATAGTTTTGAAGAATCAATTTGAGGAAGATGACTTTCTCTCTCAAGAATCTCTCTTCCCTCTCTCCAATTTTGTTCAGAAATGTCATTAAAATGAGGGATTGCAGTGTTTTATTTAAAAAGGGGTCGGGTTGAAAAATTAGAAAAAATGGAGCCCGAGTCAGGTTTGCGGTCGTACTTTGCGATCACAAAGTGGAAATGCGGTCCACATAATGGACCGCAAAAGTGCTCCAAAAATCGAATTCCCAGTCTGGGTTTGCGACAGAAATGCTGTCCGCACACCCGATTTGCGATCGCATAATGCACCGCATTTTGACCTCAAATTTGACTGAAAACTTGACTCACTTTGCGATAGAAATGCGGTCCATATATTAGTTATGCGATAGCATAATGGATCGCATTTTGACACTAATTTTAACCAAACCCCTGACTTAATCTACGACAGAAATGCGGTCCGCATACTTGATTTGCGACCTCATTCTTGACCGCATTTCAGCATTTTTCTGGAAAAACTTTAACTCTAATTTTTAAATTCTAAATCATTAAAAAGGGTCTGAACCGCGGCGAGCTAACACATATTTGGGACATGACACTATGAGCTACAAGGTTTTTGAGTACAAGTTTTAACGGGGCCTTACAGATTCGGTCCTTTCGATGAGGTCTTCCAACATCCTTAGTGTGACGCGAAAGGTTGCTAGTCCGTCTTTGCTCAATTTCTCAGGTACTGGCTCGACATAAAGAGATTTTTTAGGTTCTGTCGCGTTGGGAGTCTCCGGGCGATTCTGCAGCTGAGCGATAGATAAGTGTTATTCGTGCAACATTTCAAATATAATATGAAGATTAACTTCCAGTTCTACCCGGGCTGGGGTTTTTTGGGCTTCCTATTGGTCAATATGATGTACACCTCCATTGGTGCGCGAGACCTCGTTGTCCTGTTGCGCGGCGTGCAAGCCCGTATCCGCTCGAACCGGTCTGGGTGTGTTATCGTGATCCTGCAGTGTTGTGCCAGCCGTTGGAACAACCATGTTGTCTTCTCTGTGATTTTTGGGGTTGTCGTTCTCGATTTCCCTTATCGAGCTGGAGAGTAACCTGAAATCAAAGGATCTTAGGCAATAAAAAATGTGAAATATAACGCGCGTTCGAGTGACGAAACTATCAAGAAAATAATCACTATTATTTTTAGCCCCACGGTGGGCACCAAACTATTTATCGTGAAAATGGTAACAACATTTGAATTTGTAAATGGGATTCTAAAAAAACATGATCTATACCCTAGCTAGTTTGTTAAGGCAGATAGTGCTAAAATGTGAGGGGTAATAACGAAAAGCAAGTTAAACAAGGCAGTGATCGAACCAGTAGGGGCTGTTGCCCGGGCATAAGGTCAGCCAGTAGATACCTCAGGGCCGAGGTTCGAGCCTATCTCGAGCTATCGAGGGCAGTCGAGAAGGGGATAATAGGCAAAAATATAGCAAAGCAAGGCTCTATATTATTGATATTGAGAAAAGTAATGAAGAACAAATGAGAAAGCGATAAAGTACTAAAGCGACCTCAGGCCGATGAAGATAGGCAATTTATAAGAAATAGAGAGAGATATATTATTGCACTTGTGCTGAAGTAGAGAAACATCAGTCCCCTACAAGGTAGGATGAGACCCCTTTATATAGGAGGAGAACTCGACTATAAGTACATGTGTATTAATTACAAGAGAACGAAAGTGGGACGACTTGATGCACGACCTCTTTGTAGGCTCTAGGTAGGTCGTGCCTGTCAGACGTAGCAAAGTGCCTAGGGGGATTCCCCCTTCTATCCTTACCTTAGCCCCCGTTTCCTCCGAGTCGGGCTTCGATGAGCCCTGAGGATGAGAAGTTGATTGCGGCCTCCCACCCTCGGGGTCTCAGGGCAAGCTTCCGAAATTTCTTGACAGCAAAAAATCAAGTCTTCTAATTTTGCCGCGTACACTTAGCATGAAATCTTACCCAGTTAGTTGAGGACTTTGTGTATATCTTCCTTGAATCTCCATGATTCAGCAAGGAATTGAAGTGAAGTATGCTTGGAGCTTCTCTCTCTCTATCTAAATTGGCCCTTTCTATTTAAAATAATATTATCCCCTTCTAAAAATAACCCATTAAGGTCTTATATTAAAATAGAATAGGGTTAGGAAATTCCCAAAATAACCCAGATTTAATGTTCGTGATCGCGAAATGCAACGTAAAATACTATTTGGTCAACATAATGGACCGTAAAATGCACCTCAAAATCTGGGTTGGGTCTGGTCAGGTCCGAGGAGGATCTAGGGTCAGCGAAATGATTTTGCAGTTCGCACATTAGACTACAAACTCGACTTCCAACATTTCAATACTGATTGTGCGACTAGTACATAGTCTGCGAAGTGATTATGCGGTCCACATAACCCACCTCTAAATGACCCTAAAAATAAATTACTTCTGACATGATCCGTGATGGTTCTGCGGTCAGCGAAACCGATCTGTGTTCTGCATAATTGACCATAGAATCGCTATTTTTCGAAAATTCTTCTACCTAATTCACACTGCATTTCGCGATCCACAACTGTTCAAACACATTAGCTTGACTTTGGCACTATATAACCTTAAATACTTGGTGAATTTTTTTACGGGGCCTTAAATCCTCCCCCACTTAAGATTCCCAACATGACTTAGCTCTTCATTCACATATATAGCTCCAAATTTGGCTAATTCCCAAAATTTCTAGAAATTTAGGCAGAGTTTCCTCTATATTTGGGCCTATAAACCATTTAGAGAGCCACATAAACCAATCATAACAACATATTCATAACACCACATCATATAATGAACATGAAAACAACACCAACCATAACATTATAGGCATTACATTGCAAAAAATGGGGTATCTTAGCATGAACTATGCTAGTTTGAACATAACTCATTGAAAATAAACTGCTAACATTATTTTAAGCACAATCATTTTGTTCTCTAAACAAGTGGGATATTTTTTCTTTATCTCTTCCTCTGCCTCCCGGGTGACCTTTTCAACCTGTTGGTTTCACCGTAACACTTTGACGGACGCAATCTCTTTATTCCTCAACTTACGAACTTTTATATCAAGGATGGCAATAGAAATCTCCACATAAGTCAATTCATCATTAACTTCAATAGCCCCCACCGGGATGATGAGAGATGGATCTCCGACTACCTTATTCAACATATGCACATGCAATACCAGGTGCACAAAGGACATCTCTAGAGGTAACTCAAGCCTATAAGGCACTTTACCAACCATCTACGAGATTATGTACGATCCGATGCACCTTGGACTCAATTTCCCTTTGTTCCCAAATTGCATTATGCCCTTCATGATGAAACATTCAATAGAAACCTAATCATTCTCTTTGAACTAGAAGAGCACAAAACGCACACTTAAATGTGTTCTCTAGTTGAATGAAGTATAATATTATATCGTATCCACATATATTGGATTTAAATAGTGTTCTTGTTGTTTATAGCTTGATTGTTATCCAAGATGATCACTAGTTGATATTTATGTGATTAAAACTAAAATTAACTAAGAGTCTAGAATATTGATTAATGATAATAGACACAAGTAATGAGCAAAGAAGGTTACCAATGGCAGAAGATAGGGCTTCGATAGGATAGGTTCAAGACAATTATTTGGGATTTAACTCTAGATAATTCACTTCTATTGTTTAGCGAGTCTCTCGAAATCACTTAATTATTAGTCTCTCGAATATTTCTCTCTCGATTAAGTCTCAACCTCACAAGATGAAATAAATCAAGCTCGGTGAGGATATGCAAGATTTCATAGTGGTTTGGTCTTTAGGAGAACCTCTCCAGATTATCCTCATAACTAGGTTCAATTAACAATTCAACAGCCTCTTCCGATCACTAAGAACAATTAATAAATTCAACCAACAAAATAATGGAAAGATATCACAAGTTATTCTTCTCTCGGTTACATGAACAAGTGAATATAGATGCACCGATTAAATCATACAAAAATGCTTCAATACATAAAACTAGAATTATAATCCACAAGCATATATCAATACACAAAATACATCAAACCCTAAAGAGAACTACACAATAAACTTGGAGCAATTCGTCGTAAATGTGTTTAAAATATAGAAAAAACATAAAACGATCCAAACTCGTGTCTTGAGTAAGGATCGAATGATGAAATCTTTGTGGTTTTGAATTTCCAACTCCTCATTTGCCTCCTTAGATCAGAGATATGTCAAAAGTACTTAAAATACTTGTTTTTCATCTATTAATACCAAGTAGGGTCGGGCACAAATGAAAACACCTTCTCCTAGACGAAATAAGACATTAACTCTGTAATTATTCAATAGGCGTGTGCCGCATAGGGTGACGCGCCAGGTGGGGCAGTAGTGGGAAACTTCATAAAGCTCAACAATTCATAGGTAGCATGAATTGTACTTCTGTATCAAGCTCTGCATCACATCAGTGGGAATTTCTCAGAGTACGAAGTTTTCTTGACATTTTGATATCCATACGTTGTTCTCGACCCCAGAACGTGATCCCGGATTAATGCCTTGGGCTTTTACTCACACTTCAATGCTTCAAATAGTTCGAATTAGACCGTACCACCTACATAACTTTGAATCAATCCTACAATGCATAAAACACATAATAGGTACAAAACAATAACGATCAAAGCACAAAACCAATTAAAGTATAGTAAACTATAGTGCAATAAACGACTAACACATGTAATTATAGACCACTATCAACACCCCACGCTGAAACCATTGCTCGTCCTCGAGCAATCAAACTATACTTTATAAAGACAATAACAACACTCCAAACTCATCATACCAAGAATATTGGAAATAGACTAAGCACAATAGTGTAACATCTTTGCCTCGATATTTGACTCAAAAGCATAACACATTTTTAAAAACCTGCTCACTTACTTTAACATAGAGGTAAATGACATTACCTTTCCTTCATGAATCTAGTGCCCTCACACAACAAAGAGTAGTTCAAGACACAATGAAAGTTTATAACAATGGAACTCAGGATAGAAAAATTCACTCACTCTCAGAAATAACATTCATACGCCACAAAAGATTCACCTTGTGCTTTCCCGTAGTGTACAACTCTACTAATTGAGCTCATTCAATCAAGGATCAAGTAGGTATTTAATTAGCTGTAGGTTGCAGGATGGGTAGGATATGTTTAGATATAAGAGTGACTATACCTCGCTAAGAACTTTAATACATACACTTACCTTTCAAAACACCACACTTATGTCAAACCATAACTCCACCTTCACATTAATATATATTAACTCCTTACTTCTTTAAGCACAATTATATCAAGAGTTACTACTTATCAATGAATATTTTTCACAATAATACTACTATTTTTTTTTCTTATTCAATTCAAGTGTCTCTTACGTTTTTCAAAATAGTGCACCTGTCAAAAGCCAAACCAACCACTCCACACTTTAACTTTAACAAAGTTCATCACAATTTCAAGTGCTCATGAGAGGTACAAGGTTCAAATAGATGGTCAATTCAAACAAATGGGTAATCTTGTAATATGGTTGCGAAATAAACATGATTAAAAGCTCAAAGGGGTTAGCTAAGATACATAAAAATTAGGTGGGTAATAACATGTAACTGGCTCAATCAAGAAATGCCTATATACCTTTCAAGGCTGAATAAAATTACTATTTCGCTTTGCAAGCACACGAGAGAGTTCAAGACATCAAATTTAATGCATTGATTAACAAAAAAACCTCACACACACATGGTACAAAACTCACTCAAGATTGGACTCATCAAGATATTGTTGTCAAAGCAGTTAAGTAAAGCTATGATCATACAATTAAGGTACTTATAAAATAGTAAAAAAATTGAGCCTAAGCATCACAACTAAAGCACAAACTATCCTCAAGGTATAATACCGCTAAGAGATATTGCTTCAATTCGAAACATAGCACAAGGTTCCCCACTCCTAACTAAAGTGAAAAATAACTACCCCTGGTTCGAATAAAATTCTTGGAAAAGAACCGCAACCGAGAGAAAAACCAAGGAGAATTGTTACACTACCTAGAAAAGGAAATTTGTTTTGTCATTCTCCTTACACATTAATCCCTCAAGAAACCTATCGAGTGATATCCATCATCGGGAAAAGTCAAAAATTTTGAACAATTTATGTTTTTTCCATTATTTTTCTATCTCTAACTTCTAAAACTACCAAAAGAAAAACTATAACTAATATACATATATACATAAAACATATCCCTATCCCACACATTATGTTGTGTCATTTCCCGATGACACACAATTAAAAGCATAAGGTAAAGGAAACTTCCATGAATATATAGTCGCGGTCAGAGTCAAAGTCGGGCTCTATTCCACGCGCCCGAACCAGTGCACATATCCACGCAGAGAGCTTCATCTCAGACTTCTTGGGGTGCACCCCCACACTTATCTTTCTCAATCACTGGAGTTTTTATTCTTTCGAGTTCTTCACCTTCCACTCAACACTTGCAGCTGGTTTCTCCTTTTTTACCCTAGTTGCTACATTCCTCTCAAAAGTCACAGTATCCTTACCCACTCTTAGCATGAGTTTCCTAATGAGTATATCCAATATAGCTCTACCAATTGCTAAATATTGTATTCGTAGGATGAGGGTGACCTCCTTGTTTTCCACCATATTCACCACTATAAAACTTATTTACCTGAACCAAAACATCTCCTACTATCTCCTAGGTATCTAAGTCTTTTCATCATCTAGCTGCAAAGATATTGGTCCTGACCGTATGTCTCCCATCTTCTTCTCCAATCTCCTATAAATTGACAATGACATTAGAATAATTGAGTAACCCGAATCACCCAAACACTTACAAAAATTAACAGCGCCTAAAGAGCACTGTATAGCAAAACTCCCTGGATCTCCACACTTTGGTGGGAGTTTGTTTTGCAAGATTGCACTGCAATGCTCTGTAAGCTTAACCACTGAGGTCTATTCTTTCTTCGTACTCTTTGTCAGGATCTCCTTCAAAAATTTTGTATAAGCTAGCATTTTCGAGATTACTTCCGTGAATGCTAAGTTCACATGAACCTATTTCAGCTTATCAAGATTTTTTTCAAACTGCTTATCCGACTTTTCTCTATATAGGTTTTAGGGAAATGTTTGAGCACGCATGTGCTTGCTCTAATCATTAGATTCCTCCCTTCTTGTAGTTTCCTCCTTATTATTTTTGTCAACTCCCTTCTTTACTTTCTTATTCTTATCATCACTATTCTTCAATTGCTCCCCACTTTCTTTTTCAGGCACCACCTCTTTTTGGATTGGAGTTGGATCTTTCAAAACTTGCTCACATCTCAAGGTCGTATCATTCACTATTTATTTGGGGTTTCATTCCGTATCAGTGGGCGGACTGCCTGGGATTCTCTTAGACAATATAGTTGAAATCTGCTCAACTTGACTTTCTATGTTTTGAAAATCAGTGCTCACTTCTTTGATGATTGCTCCATGAGTGTATAACGTCTCATCTATCTTGTTAATTAAGGCTTTCATTTGATCTTTTAGATCAGGCTGATTGAACTGCTGAGGCTGAAACTGCTGCCTCTGCTAATTTTGGATGACTGTAGCTCCTTGTCCCTGAGGCATGAGGTTGTTTTGCTGCCATGCATTTGCAGTACCCCCATAAAAACTCTACAAAAACTCGGGGTGATTGTGACCCATTCCTTTGAAGTTATAATACCTACAACATTCACTTTCTCCATTGAAACTTGACCCTTATGAGTAGTGTGTCCTCTTCCACATATATCACAAGCTGCATGAGGCTCACTTCGTATTGAAGCTAAGGCCATTTCCTTATTTCATTATCCATGGCATGAAGATATACATGCACATATGTATTAGTATCAACTTAGTGAGCACCAGTTGGTCTTCTTCTATCAACACTCTCAGAGGGCCACTGATTTGCATCTTCACACAACTCAATAAGAATTGTAACTATCTCATTTGGATCCTTCTTGATCAACTGGACTTCAGCTGCATTTCTCAATGTTCTTCGTGAGGCTAGTGTCAAACCATCCTAAAAGTCCTGGAGGTGAATTTGGAGTTCAATTCCGTTGTGTTGACTCTTTCTAATGATCTCCTTAAACCTCTTATATGCTTTAAAAATAGTTTTAGTCTCTTTCTAGAAGAATTTATGGACATCTCTTCTAAACTTTCCCATTTTAGATGATGAGAAATATTTATCAAGAAATTTTCTTTTCATCTCATCCCATGTTCTAATCGAACCCGTAGGCAAGTTTCCAAGCCACTGCTTTGCATTATCTTTGAGTTTGAAGCGGAATTCCCTCAAGTAAACTACATTTTATGACACTCCATTATATTGAAAGGTGTTCACTACATTTTCGAACTCCATTAGATGGTTATTTGGATCTTCGTTCATCTTTCCTCTAAAGACACAACAATTTTGAAGGCTTTGAAGCAACCCCTGCTTTAACTCGAAATTGTTATCTGCAACTGGAGGTGATCTAATAATTAAAAGTTATTGGTTGTAGTCCGGTCTAGCATAATCACCAAGTAGTCTCCCAGCACCTTGAGTTATATTTCTGAATAGGGTTGCCACTAAGCATTAATTTTGAGCAATTCTCTTAGCCCTCGCCTCTTCATAGATAATCTGTGCATCTCTAGTCCCTGCTTTCTCAGCAACTCGTACAACGTTTTCTCATTTTTTGGCTGCCTCTCTTGCACCTAGTTCTACATTATCATCGTCTCCTGCAATATTTTCCTTTTTTGAGTTTTGCCTAACCTTCTCTACATTCTTGGGGCGATTTATTTCCTTCATCTCGCATGCGCACAGTTATGAACCAATATAAACCCCTCACATGTGCACAGTCAAAGAACACCAACTGCAAAAGAGGAAATAAAATAAAATAAAAATTTCCTTAATTAGCACTACAAACTATTTTAAACACTGTTGATTGCCAATCCCCAACAATAATGCCGAACTTTAACGAAGCTCAAAACACATACTTTCAAAGAAGTTTATCAATGAGAGAAGATATGGTTTTGATAGGATAGGTGCAAGATAAGTGTCTGGGATTTAACTCTAGATACTTCACTTCAATGTTATAGTGAGTTCGCGAATTAACTCAATTATTAGTTCAAAACGTTTAGTAGAAGCTTCTCTCTCGATTAAGTCTCAACCTCACAAGATGAACTAAGTTAAGCTCGATGAAGATATTCAATAATTCATAGTGGATTGGTCCTTAGGAGAACCTCTCTCGATTATACTCCTAACTAGCTTTAATCAAAAATTCAACTAGCCTCTTCTGATTACTAAGAACTATTAATGAATTCAGCCAACAAAATAATGCAAAGATATCACAAGTTATGCCTCTCTCGATTACATGAACAAGTGAATACAGATGCACCGATTAAATCATCCAAAAATGCTTCAGTACATAAAACTAGTGTTATAATTCACCAGCAAATATCATTACACCAATCCATCAAAACCTAAATAGAATTACTCCATAAACATAGAGCTATCATATGTTTGAAGTATAGAAAAACATAAAACGATCTAAACTCGTGCCTTGAGTGAGTATCGAATGATGAATTCTTTTTTGCATTTTCTTCTCCAACCACTCCTTTGCCACCTTACGTCTAAGATGCATAAATACCTGAAAATAACATTTTTCCATGTATTTACGCCATGTAGGGTCGGGCCTAAACGAAAACACCTTCTCCCTAGCCGAAATAGGACATTTACTCTATAAAATTGCAAAGGCATGCCGCATGCTCCATAACATCAACATCACTTGGAATCACTCCTACAAGTCATCAAATACACAATAAGTACACAACACTGACGATTAAAGCATAAACACAATTAAAGTGAAGTAAATTAGAGTGCAATAAGATACTAATACACCATTGGAACTCCAAATCTCTGCAGCGTACATCCGAATAGGACTTCTTGTGGCTCTGACCTATTAGAGCCGCTCCTTAATAAACTTGACCTTCTCCATAACCTGATGCATGAGGTTTGGCCATATCAATTATGCTTCTCTGACTTCAAACCAACTAATAGGAGATCTACATCTCCTACTATATAGAGCTTTGAATGGTTCAATTTGAATGATAGTATGATAGATGTTCTTGTAAGAAAATTATATGAGAAGCAAATGATCATCCCAGCTACCCTTGAAGTCAAGAACACCAGCACACAATATATCCTCAAGTGTTTGTATAGTTCGATCTATTTGCCTGTCGGTCTGTGGATAGAAGGTTATACAAAGATTCAGTAGAGTACTCAAACCTCGCTGAAATGTTTTGCAAAATTTAGCGGTGAACTAAACCCCTCGATTTGAGATGATGGAAACCAGAGTGCCATGAAATCTTACTATTTCCTTGATATAAAACTGAGCATAATGTCGGTAGCCTTAACAGGCAAAAGTGTGCTGATTTCATGAGTCGATCCACAATCACCCAAATCAAGTCAAACTGACGAGGCACGTGATACAAGTTCCTTAGACATATTTGTCTTAATTACTCAGTTCTGTCCCATTTCATTTGCTGAACAAGCCAATGGGTTTGTGTACATGGCTGTATTTCTGATAGTTACTGGGTTTTAGCTATGGAAAATGTCTTATAAGCTGTTACGAGCTATGTGAAGACCTCGCTGGGTTGTGTGTCTCTTTGGGCCTGTTGTAGGCTCTCTATAGTTATTTGTCTTTGTAATTTGTTTCTTTTCATTCGGGTATGTAATAATTGTTGTAATAAAATTTAGGGTATTAGTAAAATTGGGAAACTAGGCCTATTTAATATTGCATGAAACTGGTGGAAATCCTGCCTATAGGTGTTAATTTGCCCGAATATATTTTGCCACCTACGTGTTTGATAGATGACCTGCCTACAAGTGTTTTAATTTTGTTTGAAACATTCTGCTTCCACCTGCTTGTTAGAAATCATGTCTGTAAAAAATAAAAATGATCAATCCTCTAATTACAACATGTTTACATAGACACCATGGCTATAGGATTGCATTTATTCCCAAATACATGTTCTTTGCATGTTCATATAGACACCATGCCTATAGGATTGCATTTATTCATAAATACATGTTCTTCACATGTTCACATAAACACCATGACTATAAGTATACAAAAATTTAATATTAATCAATATAACTTTCAATTGCTAGAAATCCTACCTATAGGGTATTCTGTTAATACTGCTAACCCTGGACCTTCAAACAACTGCATAATCACTCTATAACACACCTAATACGTCAAATTACAGCGTTGTCTTTGTAATAATGAAATCAAAAATCATTTAGCAATCATGTTTATAGGATCGATAACTCATAACCTTTGTCATAGTAATAAGTATGTAATATCAGATTCCCTAAGCTATGCA
Source organism: Nicotiana glauca (assembly GCA_026770625.1). NCBI lineage: Eukaryota > Viridiplantae > Streptophyta > Magnoliopsida > Solanales > Solanaceae > Nicotiana > Nicotiana glauca. The sequence continues at coordinate 32,618 of MU747103.1, read as the reverse complement.
GAAACACATCTATAAAATTGCATTTTTACCTCTGAAACTGCTCCATCTATGAAATCAAGAATCATTTAGAGACCATGCCTATAAGATTTAATAGTCTCAATTAGCCTAAAACATGCAACTAACAAATGAACAATAAGTTTTCGTGCATTCATTGTCAATGTGTAGAGGCTAACTTGAGCTCTTAATTGCAGTTATATGAATTCCAACATGTTTTGCTTGTCGATTAGTTTTGTCATTTTAAGCCTAAGTGATATCTAGACCAACCCAAATAAAGGTCCAAAGCATCCTGGATCATAGGCATGGGACGGGTAGTGCACACACAGGGTATGATTAAGAATCAACTAGTGCACTTTAGGTGACAACTTAAGGAAGTAATCGGATAGTAGGAGATGATAGTCTGTGCTCGCTGAATAATATGAGTAACACCCTATATAGAGGGAGTTACGAAATATTATTTGTGTTGCACGGGGTTATCCTTTAGGCCAAAAAATTTAGGACCCCCCACTTTCTCTTTCAATCAATTCTTTCTCTTTGATAATTCCTTATTTCTTAGCTTTGATCACATTGACTAATTCATATAACTGAGTTCAACCGGGACCCACTATTCTGGACCTCGACGAGTTCCTAACACCTTCTCTTTGATGTAATTTTGAGCCATTACCTTATCTTTGGTGCGTAATCCAGTCAAATAAAGTTATCAGCAAACAGGTGCCCTAACACACCTCAAATTCGTTAGGTGGAGACTAGCTCTTTAAACACCCTTCCTTAAAAGAGTTGTCACGTGTCATAACCTGATTTTGCGTGAAAAATGGGTGCGACAGCATGGCGACTCTACTGGGTATTTTTAGGCTCTTGCCATTACGAACTGGATCTACATGAATTAGTCTCTCTAGATAAGTATGTCTTGGTTATTTTGCTGTTACTTGAATATCCCACTCCCATTTATCCTTTTTAATGCTACATGCACATCTTTTTCCATATTTCCCTTTTATATGAACTCATATGCAACTCTTCACCTATTTTGATTACAACTTGAATTTTCCCTTATTTCCTTATCATATTCATTTGCTCCAAACCTTTTAATTTTATGTTTACCATAAAAATGGTAACAATAATTAGATTTGTAAATGAAATTCTAAAAATACATGATCTATTCCCAAGCTAGATTGTAAGGGTGGTGAGTGCGAAAATGTGAAGTAAAATGATAAAAATTGAGTTAACTGAAGCAATAATCGAACCAGTAGAGGGACATTTCCCAGGCGCAAAGCAAGCCAGTAGATGCCTCGGAGTCGAGCCTCAAGCCTACCTCGGGCTTGTCGAGGGTAGTCAGGAAGGAGATAACAAGTAAATATATAGATAACTAAGGCTCTATGCTATCAATCTTAAGCCAAATAGTGAAGAAAAACTGAAGAAATAATTAAATGCTAAGGCGACCTCGAGGTCAATGGAGACAGGTAATTTAGAAGAAAGAGAGAGAGAGAGAGAGAGAGAGAGAGAGAGAGAGAGAGAGAGAGAAAGAGATTATTTCACTATGGAGAAGTGGAGCAACATCAATCGATTACAAGGTAGGGTGAGTCCCCCTTATATAGGCGAGGGGACTCGATATAGTACATGGTGCATTAAATGTAAATATATAGGGATGAGACGTATGGACAAGACACTAGAACCTATTGGCTCAGGCTATCCCCTCACGAGCTTATCATCTGCATGACTTCTATTAGGTTGCGGATAGATCCTCTGACCTTCGAGCCACTACAGAGCCGCGGATTATACTTGAGATAAAGAGCTCGGCCACGACCTTATGGCCTCGACGTGCCGTTAGGGTACTCCGAACGTACCTCAATGGAGGGAAATGGACTCCTCTGATTCTACCACACGCATATAGTCTCCGCGTTTCCTATGTCAAAGTGATAGGAAACGATACTGAATCGTAGCCTCTAGGCCATTATTACCATGACGTCATCCATATAGGAGCATTAATTTACATATTACCAGGAACCGTGTGGGGCCTCTGTCATTTGCGGCAATCGAGGAGTTCACAAACTGCTGCAAGTTCGTCCATTCCACTTCACCAATCGATTCCTATAAAACACTCTAATCACCCGATGCTCCTCATCTTCGCCCTTCCTTTAGGCTTGTGAACCAGAATTTCAACTTATTCGATATATTTTCATCTTTCTATATTTTTTCAGAAAGGCTTCACCATTATTCATGGCCAGGACTTCCAGGACGGTACACCATTGGAACAACACTGCATCATCGTTCTAGTCGGCTAGGGGGGAGAATAAATCGGTTCCTTCTTTAGAGCAGTGGACCCCTCCTGATCTTGATACGTCGAAGGATTTTGACACCGAGACTCCCCCGTGTACGCCGGGTCGATGCAAGCATGTATCTCGAAACATTAGTGTCGTGACTAATGTCAAAAATGTGAGGAGTGACTGTCAATAGAGTGAAGTAGTAATAGTGGAAATTCCTGCCTCTCGTGATGATATTACTGGTTTCAAGGAGGGCTTTTTTTACGTGTACACTTATCCGTCACCCTGCGTCCCGACAAATCCATAGAATCTCCTCCTTTGGAAATCAATCTGGTGATGCTCGACTTCTGCATTCAGTATCAAGTGACCCTTAGCCAGATCTCCCCATCTGTTTGGAGGATTGTGCTGATGCTCAGGCACTTTACTGAGGAGATCACAGGTGAAGATTTCACCCTCAACCATCTGGCCAGGTTATGCCGTCATCGGCTGTACCAAGGCTTGATCAAGCTTCGGCAACAGTCCAAAATACCTTTCTTTACAAGCGTTGATGAATGGAAGGATAGGGAATAGATGAGCAAGTTTATTTGGGTGCGAGCCACGGATATCATCCCGGTCCAATGGATGCCCTTTCCTGAACGGTGGAACTATCGGCGTAAGTATATTTAAGTATATTTTCCCTTTAATCGCTTCTCAATTTTTCTTTCGAGCGTCGTGATAAACTCTTGGCGACTTTATATAGCTTCTCCTTGGCATCCTGAGGAGATCCCGGACTTGGCGAGGTGGATCGAGCATTTGGACAAGGGGTTCCCGTATCATCTCCGGTCTTGGGCCATCATGGTCGTGAAGCATTGGATGGCCAAGAACCATGGTGAGGTTTCTTTTCTATATGTGTCTCGTATTTTGTATTCCCCATTGGCTCTAATCAATGGGGTTATGCATTCATCGTGTTGGTGTAGGCCTTAGAGAAAATATGATGATGATAGTACCCCCTGGTGGTGAAATAGAGGCCTTGGGGCTCGACACGAACAAGAAAAGGAAAATAAGAGTGTCTGTTGCCCAACCTGATGAGACTGCTGTCCCGACCTCTGATCTGGATCCTGGTGTCAGCTGGGAAGATTATGATGGCAGTCCATTGAGGAGGAGGCCGAGGCCCAGCGAGAGGGGTTCGCAGGTGCCCCGGTGGGAGGCTGCTGAGTTCGGGACGGCGAGGGCCTGCAAGGCTAAAGAGCCGGAGGTCGTTGATGAGGATGTCAATGTGGTTTCGAATCGCTCTTCCAGATTAAATGTAGCTTCTTCCAGCAGGGCTATGGGTTCATATGAGATGGAGTTTGGAGCCTCCCAAGGGTATGGGCCACAATTCGACAGAGTTGATGACCCTAACGACTTCATTTGAAACTATCCAGTCTCATCGGGAGAGTTGAGAAACGACGAGAAGATGGTTGGTGCCACGACCGGCACTTCCTTCGGAGGGGAAGGCTTTATTTCCAACATTCTTGATGGCATACCTGATGGAGTTGACCTCGACTTATCTAACGCCATCGATGCAGTGGAGAAATCCCTACGACATGTGACATTTATTCTTTGAGTGTTTCTTTTCGCCCCCAGGCGTTATTCATCGTTTTTCTTAATTCCCTATTATGCGGTAGTGCAAAGAGATATATGAGAGTGTCATATCTCGTCTTCGTAGGGAACTTGCTCGCCACGAGAAAGATTGTGATGTCGTTGCTTCAAAACTGCAAGACTCGGAGTCCGGAGGCATCCGGGGAGATAAAGAGTTGAAGGACTTCAAGCCTCTTTAGAGGCAGCACTTCAGGAGAACACTACTCTTGCTGCACTGGTATTCTTCTTTTTCTTTTATATCTGCTCCTCCGTTCGGTATCTATATGTGTATTTTGTTCACATATTCGCCGTCTTGTTTCTTAATAAAGGTTGAGCAGGGAAGCTCAAGGATCGCCGAGTTGGAAGCGAAGGTCTCCGGGATAAGAGAGAGGAATGAGAATACGACAAAGGAGTTGGTGACATCACGAGGCCTTCTTTCAGATGCCCGTAAGCAGATTGTTGCTTTGGCCGTGGCTAAGCTCAATATAGAATGAGACACTGCTGCTTACAAGGCAGATGTGGCTACGGCACATGCGATGGATCATGATATATCCCTAGCGGCTGAGCAGAAACTGGTCCGTGTTGTTGATCATGCCAAGGCGAAATGGAGGAGGGAGGTCCTGGAAGAACTCAAGGCCCGGAGCTTCGAATTATCTGGTGACCTGAACGAGGCACATGTGACAGAGGAGGAATTGGAGCATTTAATTGTTCTTGATGAGGGCGAAAAGTATAATGGCGAGGAGTAGTCTCCGAGCCTCCCTTCTCTTTTTTGTATGCCCTTTTTTTTGTTTCATATGTTCTCCCCTCCCGGAAACGAATACTGCAAAGATGTACGACTATTTTGTTAATATATGAAATAAGACTTTATTCTGGTAGTTCTTCTTGCTTCAAGCCACCGAGTATCGGGCCTTCAGAGCATTTTTGTATTTTGTAGCCGAGGTTGAGTTGATAGCTTCTGCAGACTGACGTTAGGGATTCCCCGAGGCCCTCCTGCTTTCACAAATTACGTGGGAGCCTGGAGCAATTCTGCCATTGCATTCCCCAAGGGGAGGGTGATGTTAACGTGGCCAGAATTAATTCGCCTAGTTGGGCAATTGGTCAGTTGTTGCCTAGCACTTATATATTCATCTATCCCCCCTTCAAGCGATGATTCTACAGTTTTTTTTATAAGTACATTTCTTCTATAGAGCCAGGTGTCCTTTGCGATCTTTTTCACTTCTCTACTTTAAGTGATTTCTATCTGGATACTCCTCTTCTTCCCATTACTCTGTTATGGCCATGTAGCCCTCCTCCGACGTCGGGGGATAGGTGTTCAGAGTACACTGCCTCGAGGAGCATTGCTATACCGTGAAAACCTCCTAATATTCCGAGCCACCGGGGGTACGTGTCGAGAATTACCTCTTCAGTGGTAGAGGGGGACCTTGGGGCGATAAGGGGCAAATGTCGATGGGGGGAGGGCGTGGTCTAGTAAGCCCCTTCCCCCGAGAAGAAAATCACGACGTATGTTGAAGGTTTCTTGAGCGTGTATATCAGCATTCTCGCACCAGGTTCCCTGGATCAGGTTGTGCTTGATTTTTGTAAAAGGTATCAAGTAAGTTGGCACAGGTTCATCCCTTCTTCTGGAGCATAGTATGGTTGGTGAGATACTTTGCCGACAAGGCTGGGATAGATTTTACTCTTAGTCACCTTATAAGGTTGAACCGACCATTATGCTTTTGAGGCCTGGTTTCTCTTCAATGTACGTCTTTTCGAGCTACTGTGATCGGCGATCAAGAGGATGAAGACCATGGATAGACGAGCCAAATTTTTCGAGTTCAGATGACTGAAATTATCCCAGGAGAATTCTTACTATTCCCCGAGAATTAGAGCTCCACACGTAAGCACTCTATTCGAGTTGTCTTTTTCTTCATATGAGGTCTGACTCATAGTGATTTCTTCCCGTGTTTTGCTTATAGCAACTCGTTGGTTGCCTGATGAGGTTCCGAACTTAGCCGAATGGTCTCGTAAGATGGCATCATGCTGGACTCATGATAGGTGCTAGTGGTGAGATCTTTTGAAAGGGAGGTAGGAGGTAAATTATCGTGGTAGTTTCCTGGCATTCTTTTCCCAACCTTCTCTTTTCTTTTTCAGGGGCGGCCTTTTTTTTGCTGACCTGCTTGGTTCCCATACTGTAGGTGTTGGGAGTTTGTTTGAGGCGAGACCGCCAATTCAAGAATCGAGGAGTGCTGGCCGAAGGAAAGATATTCCATAGGGTGAGAAGGCTTGCAGTGAGGCACCTTCTCCGCAGCGGGTGAGAGGAAGTGACTTGGTTAGTCGGCCAGCTTCCGGGACTGAAGCTTTATTGGACATAGTTTCGGCCCTCCGTAAGGCTTTTTGCCTTGTGGTGAGCTTTCGACCGTGATAAGGATGTTCTGGTCTGGTACTTTCTTCTTTCTTTTTTTCTTCATACTCTTGGCTTCTCTTTTTCAAGATTTTGACAGGCTCAAAGTCGAGCTGCTTCATCGCGAGACCCAGCTGCAAGAATCTCAAGAAAGGGGAAAGTCCCTCTAGCTTCTATGTGTAGTAAAGGAAAATGAGCTCGTTTTTTTAAGGTGCAGGGCGAATCAAGTCCGTGCTCGGGATGCCTTCTTGGAGAAACAAGTATTCCGCCTTTCGTGTTGGCTTGTATTTCATTCCCATCCCTTTTTCTATCTTTGATGGCCTTTGAAGCGCTGCTGTTCCAATTGAAGCGCTGATAATAATCTTGTTGGTCGAACCTTCATCCTGTTAGAAACTTGGTCGAGGAAAGAATGCCCGGCGGGCCCCGTGGTCACCATGGACCCTCGAGCGGGATCCAGAACTACCGAATGCCTCAACCGGCTACCTGCGCATAGATTAGCAACAAGAAATGAAAGGAAATGATAAAAGAAGGCTGCGTTCTGGGGAGTAAGCCCCGCGGCAGTCGTCTTCCTCGTCCGGCCAGGCCTGATCGAGGATGTGCTTGACCTTACCTTTTGACCTCATTCGAGGAAATTCTGATCATGGGCATAAGGAGAGGGATCTTCTCTTGTCGTTCGTGGCCAGATACTTTGGCCTTGCACCTGTCACGGGGTTCTACACCTTTGGAGGAGCATGGTCGGAATCGCGCCCCGGGTGAGGTATTCGAAGTTGTGTGTACATAGCATCTCCTCCCTGTGTGCTTGACTTATCATCCTAAGCTCAGGAGGGCCATGCAGGGAGAGCGATTTGGTTGTTGTGGTAATGTCCATCGGTAACCTATCAGAGGTCCGACCCGACATCGTCGGTATAATTTAGCTGATCCACCTGTACTCATAAATTCAAGTTTTATTTGAAATGTGTCGAATGAAAGTAGGTATTACCAATACCTCAATGCGATGCCGAGGTAGAATCTCGACGTCATTTTCCTCTAGTGATAGGGTGTCCTTTGGGAGCATTTTCAGGGACCGTCCCTTTCTGCTGATGGGCACTTGCATTCTACATTCTACAGATCTTCGCGGGGTGTCTCCATCCCTGTGATGATGTGCCGCAGCTCTCCGTCTCTGTTTTGCTTGATCTCCTTTTGTTCGTGGAGCTGGACTCGGGTTTGATCGTTTGGCGACACTTTGTGGCAACCTTTGTTGAATAGCGTAGTTGCTGCTCTTTTGAGTCTGTAAATCCGAGCGTCTCGTGATTACCATGGCGGGCCATGGTTTACATTGAGGGATTTTAGTTGAATATATCCGAGCCATCTGGAGCTCCTATCTTTGCTTATGGCAACCACTATGCTTGGAACTGCAACGCTAAAGTCGAGCTCTATCAGGCAAGGTTTCCGTGCCGGCTGTGTCTTGTTGATTCTGGTACTATTGGAGGTTCCTCGAGGGTGTTGTTCTTGGGCTACTATGTTTTTGTTGCGAGACGTGCTATTTATCGAATCATCTCTTTCGTTCGTGCCGTATGGACGATGGCTTTATTCATTCAGTGCCAGCTGCTCTGCTGGGAATCTACCCGGATATGCCAAACCAGTGGAGGTTCATCGAGGGTCGTCCACGACCCTGATTTGGGTCCAGTGTTGATTGTTGGCATCCAACCAAACCTCGACCGAATATTCGACCAGGTTTCTCTTGAACTGCTCTGGAGTCACCGGGTATGCTTTGTTTGGGTTTTAGGCGAAGGCTTTTGCCGCTCCACTTCTCGGGAACAAGAGCGATCTTGTTTGTCCTATATGGGAGTGGGGTGCGGCTTCCCTTAACTCTTTATATCTTCTTCTTTCATCCTTTGGCATTAGTTTGATGGCATCAGCGTCGGCGTCGGCGTGCGCTTCTATGGACCGTGCTAATGCGATGAGAGGGTCCTCAAAATCAGGTGCTGAACAGTAGCGTTGTGTCATGGTTCCTCCTGAGGGATTTTCTTCAAATATCCTTAACAGGACGGGTTCGAGTTCTAAATTTTGGATGTCGATGTTCCTGGATGGGCGTGCATAAGGGGTGGTGCACCTCTGAGGACTCGATATCCTGTCACTCCTAAGGGATTTCGTCATTTCTTACTTTTGCGAAATGAGTTTTGGGATTGTATTTTCAGGAGAAGGTTGTTTTAGGAGTTTTCGTGAGCATGATTTGATCTTTACGATAAGGTCTTCCAGAATCCTTACAGCTACAAGATAGGTTGTCGGTTCTTCATTGCCCGATTCCTCGGGTAATGGCTTGAAATGAAGAGATATTTTAGGTGCTGTCGCACTTGGATTATCTGGGTATCTCTGTAGATGAGAGATAGCCAAATGTTGTTCCTGCAACATTTCAAAAATAATGCAAAGATTAACTTCATGTTCTACCCAGGCTGGGATTTTTGAGGCTTCCTGTTGGTTATGGTGTTGCGTACCGCCATCGGTGCACGAGGCTTCGTTACCCCGCTGTGTAGTGTGCAGATCCACATCCACTCGATCCAATATAGATGCGCTATCAAGGTCCTGCATTATTATGTTAGCCGTTAGAATAGTCATACTGTTCTTTTTGTGATTTTTGGGATTATCGTCCTCGATTTCCCTTATCGAGCTGATCATTAAACTGAAATCGAAAGATCTTGGGTAAGAAAAGTGTGAAAGATATCATGCGTTTAAGTGATGAAACTAACAAGAGGATAATCACTATTATTTTTAGCCCCACGGTGGGCGCCAAACTGTTTACCGTGAAATGGTTACAACAATTAGATTTGTAAATGAGATTCTAAAAGTACGTGATCTATTCCCGAGATAGTTTGTAAGGGTGGTTAGATCTAAAATGTGAAGTAAAATGATAAAGATCAAGTTAGCTAAAGCAATAATCAAACCTGTAGGGGGATATTTCCTGGACGCAAAGCAGGCCAGTAGATGCCTCTGAGTCGAGCCTCGAGCCTATCTCGGGCTTGTCGAGGGTAGTCAGGAAGGGGATAACAAGAAAAGATATAGATAAGTAAGACTATATACTATCAATCTTAAGCAAAATATTGAAGAACAAACGAAGAGATAATAAAATGCTAAGGTGGCCTCGAGGTCAATGAAGACAGATAACTTAGAAGAAAGAGAGAGAGAGAGGGAGGGAGATATTATTGAATTGTGGAGAAGTGGAGAAAAATTAGTCGTTTAAAAGGTAGGGTGAGTCCCCATTATATAGGAGAGGGGACTCGATATAGTACAGGGTGCATTAAATGTAAAGATACAGGGATTGGATATCTGGACAAGACACTAGAACCTGTGGGCTCAGGCTATCCTCTCAGGAGCTTATCGTCTGCATGACTTCTGCTATGTTGCGGACAGATCCTCTGACCTTCGAGCCACTACAGATCCGCAGATTATACTCGAGATAAGGAGCTTGACCACGACCTTATTTCCTCGATATGCCGTTAGGGTACTCCAAACGTACCTCAATGGTGGGAAATAGACTCAGATTTTATCGCACACATTTTGCTATATCATGTCTTTTTCCAATCATTAACCCTTTATTTGCTTTATTCTCTCATTACGCGAACTAAATTCTTCCTTATTTTTTCTTTCTTTCATGTCTATACGTTTATTTAATACTGCTATTACTGCTTTCAACATGCAAAAATGCTTGACAACATGTTATGTTATCTTTGCATAAAACATGCTCCTCACCATATTCCACTCGTGTGTATTGATACCATAGCGGCACTTGATGAGTGTCCGCGCTCTTCCTAAAACCACCCTTTAAATTTTGGAAAGGCTTATTCGGTTAAAACTAGTCGATTAGCAGTGCAATCGATGGTTCCATGCCTTACCCTCTCAAGTAGTCTGCTAGAAGGTACTAGTCTAGACTCTTTTAGAAACCCTAATCTAAAATCAACTATACATGCACCATGTCTGCATAATAACTTGGTAAGATAAGCCTTGTCCAAAGTCCGTCGGGATTTCCATAATCCCAATGGACACAATCACAATTTGTGCATTATTTGGAGAAAATGTGCCAATATGTTGATCATTAGTATGTAAATAGAAAAATTTGGAGGGGGAAAGGGCTAACTCTACTTGTTTTGTAAAAATGAAGCATGAGGTCCCCAGTTTCATCATGGTTTAGAGCATCCTACCTTTGCTGCTGGATTGGTGGGAAAATCTCGCACAAACTGAGAAAAACCATGTGAAAAGAGTTCTTTGGAATTTACCTTATTTGCTAGATATTCAGCCAAACATTGTACTGATTGAGGCTGCTACTATGTTCGGCGATGAAAAGAGGGTTGTTTCCAACTTTGGTGACATAGAAATAACTATCCTTCTATAGTAAATAAGGGGCTTTGCTGGACTTCCCTGGGGTAGCCCTGGTCCATTGGTACCAAAAAACCGCACTTCTCGAGGGTTTTTGAAAGTGATGGGTTTTCGAAAGAATGATGAGTTACTCTACCTGAAGAATTCTTATATACCCTTCGAATTCTTTACAAACGTTATGCGCATTGCAAGTACTACTTCTTTTACCATGATGAGTTTGCCATTACTTTTTTGGGTTGGACCCACAGTTGGGTTTTTGTGTTCATTGTATGTTTTCTAGGTATGCTGGTATTCCCAATGCAATGAGAAAGGATTCACACTCGCTTGGCCATGGTTACCAAGACCCTAATGGAAGGAATTGAGAGACAAACCTACACTATCGTCATAATTATCTGACGCCATCGATGCAGTGGATATAGGAATTGAGAGACAAACCTACACTATCGTCACAATTATGGACCGTTGCAATAAAGGATATAGGAATTTTAGTGTTGTAATTTACTACAATAAATATGGTTGTTGGAATATATTCAAAGGGGACAATACTGGCAAGACTTTCCGCGGCGACCATGGAATGAGCACATAGCTCTTCACTATTCGAAATGAATGACTTTTATCCCGGATAGGTTCGCACAACCAGGAAACGATGTGGGCTGGGTATATTAGAGTGTTCTTCACCAGGTCAAGAGATGTTGTTCATCTAGTGCTAATCAAATTAAGGGGTATCTATCCTTATGCTCCTATCAGAGTCATGAGGCAAGCTGAGAGAACACAAGTCATACCCCGAGTTTCCAAGATAGCTCAGTACAAAGCAAATTCCAAGGTGATACTATTCCATTGAAGCATGAGGCACAACACATGTGGCCTCTAAAAGTCATTGTGGAAATGGATACTATCGAGCGAGATCGGTACTATGCTATACATGTGTGTGTTTTACCCATAATGGTTTGTCGATTACATAGCAGGAGAAGTCAAGATGGGGATTGATTGGAAACAGGGTCATAGATGATGCTTCTGTGGCACAAGTCAAATATAGGAGGTTACGCAAAAGTATTTTTGAATTTTAGGCCAGACAATTTAGAACAACACAAAGTAGATATGGAAGAAATCAATTAATTGAGAGGAATCGCTACTAAATCAACAGAGAGGTTAGAATATTTAGAGTAGGCGTTAACCTAGCTTGAAGGGAAGATGAGAAACAGGGTTGCAAGCTGTCAAACCATGGATGGAAATGAAGGAGGGCTCCTAGCAAAGGCGTATCTACTGCTGGACATGCGCGACCTAGGGAACTTGATCGATGGAAGAAAAAAGGCCAAGCATAGAGAAAGTCCCTCTAGGACCAAATAGATTGGGAATTATGTTTTACTTGCTTTCTAGTCTCGTTTTAGGATTTGGTTGTAATAAGGCACATGCCACTAGTGACTCTTTATCATTATTGTCGTTTTAGTAGAGATTGGTTTATTTATCATATTAATGAAATGACGCAGTATTCGCATCGATTTTCTCCAAATCTATGTGTCGCTTAGGCCTACCTCGGGCACAATGAGGTCCCGAATTAAGGACGCGAATTTATAATTCCGCATCCACAAACATCCTTTTAATACTCCTTACTAACTTGTTTACCTTCTTGTTTTTCTTCTTTTCTTTGTTTGTTTATTGACATCCCCTAAGGTTGGTTCGTGCATATTGGCATCATCAGCATATCATACCAGATCTGGAGGTCCTCCACCACCTCCTCTTCTAAGCAATCCCAAAAGCAAACGAAAGTAAAAAATGGATGATACAACCAATAACAGGAAAGTTGTTATGCATGAAGATAATGTTGAAACTTCAGATGGTCGATGTCACACCTCCTTTTTTGTACTACACCCACGGAAGAGGTATAAGTAAAGGGAGTTTTTTCCAATTAAAGTGACAATTGAAATGAGATTATATTATTAAAAGATTTAGAGTTGCCACTTGGGAGATTTATGGTGTCCCAAGTCACCAGTAGAAATACCAAATTAAGGAAAAGGTTCGACTCTGTATACAGTATGCGAATAAGAAATCCGGGTAAGGAATTCTATTAACCCGGGAGAATGTGTTAGGCATTCTCGAGTTCCGTGGTTCTAATACGGTCGCTTTGATATTACTTGCCGCAATCAAATTGTTTAATTACTAATTTTGGAACGTATGTACATTTACTTCTTTCACCGCTGTTAAATTAAGAACATTATCTTAAAACGGGTTACGCGTACGTATAACTACTTGTTTGGAGCGTCAAAAATCATGTCAAGTGAATGTGTCCACAATTAATAACGCTTTATTATTATTAAGAATATTTAGGCCAAAGTTGCGTGAACGCATACTCCGGTTTTGTTTTTAGAATCGTAATTATGTTACGTGAACGCATACACAATCACGATAGTATTTTAATCGGCCATAAAGGCGTTTCTACGAATATTAATCATTTTAAATATCTAGGTTATAAAAGTAAGCCGAGGGCCATGCATTTGAAATCACGCCTCAATTTATTCTACAAGGATCCACTAATGGTACGCAACTAATGAAGTTACACTTGATTTGAACTACAACGGAATTTCGAATCAGAGAATGAAACTAATGAAGGTTGTTCTTATTTTAGAATCTAAATTTAGCTTAGTGAGAGGCCCAATGTCAGGAGGAAACCCAAGTGCTATGTTGCCAACAAATGAAGGATGCAACTGGGCCAAACGTGAAGCCCAAACATATTAAAGGATTTAAATCCTTCCAATTTTAATACAAATCCAAATGTTGTATTTCAAAACCCAACTATTGGCCTAGCTTTAAAACTATTCTTCTCAGCCCGTTTATTATCCAAAATGCAAATTCAGTATAACCATAATTTTACCTTTCAAAAGACAATCAGAACTCACCACATTATCAACCCAAGGCCTAACAATATTGACAAATTTCAAATCAAATGGACTTATGGCCCAAAACTCACAAGATAGCCCCAACCAAATGCTGGGGCGTCCACATTCCCACAAAGTGATAAACAAGCCTGTTCATTAATCACTGACCCAAGAGGGCCCATATCCCTGTAAGTCTAACATTGAATAATCATTAAATTGAACCCACAATTACTGAACATAAAAAAAAACTAATTGCAATTTAACTACAAGCTATTTAAAATTTGTAACAAACATTCTAATCATATAACCATTTTCATGCTTGAATTTGTTTCAAATGATCCTGAATTGAAAACTAACTCATAAATCAATGTGACATCCAGAACATCATATCCATGTCCACATTACATACAGAATTTCAACCAAGGGCCATTTGACAAGCTACTACTCCTCATAACAGCCTAATTTACTGTAGTAATACAAGCTAAGCTAAAAGGAAATCCAACTTTAGTTGCAGGCTCTAATAATTAAAATTAGAATAAGATCACTACACGAAAACATCATGATCTAATTATCAATTACAGCCATGCACTATATTAAATAAAACTTTGAATCTATATAATGGTTATAAAACTCAATTTATAACACTCATGCTTCAGGTTACATGTCAAATAGCACCCATAAGGATCGAGATGTACCTGGAAAAAGAGAATAAAAAAGATAAAGGTAAGAATCAGTAAGCTTCAGCAACAACAATGACAAACCAAATTTCAGTGAATGAAATCAGAAATTGACTTAAAACCAATGGAACAGTAATTTTCCACAATTTGATCACAAAGCCTTCCAAAATAACACCAAACTAGCTCTAAAACATACTCGGCACTTTACTCATTTCAACCCATAATCAAATACCATTTTTCAGAAATCAAAAACTCAAAACCCCAAAAAATATTTAGTGGAAAATAGTGTTCCTCCCTGAATTTCTCAGCTATTTTACTCTCATATTTTTTTTAGAACCTTCCAGGATGCCTTTGAGAGAA
>MU747103.1:0-17548 GCA_026770625.1 Nicotiana glauca | reverse complement strand
CATTTATATGGGGGGGGGGGTTGTGATGTGCCTTCCAAGTCAAGCAAATCATATTTTCCAAAATACCCCTAGAAGGGATCTTTTTAACTGAATGGGACTGCTGGCCATCTTTTATTGGCTCCAGCAACTTGTGCTAACCAAATAAGGCCAGTTGCCCCAATTTTAGAAGCTTCCCTAACAAAAATGTAATTTTTTTACTTTCAAATAACCTCCTTAGTTTTTATTATTCAACTTAACACCCCAATAGTTTTCTAGCCATTAGTAACTACACCAAAATGAAATGGAAAATTACCGATTAAATCTAACCTTAACCATTTGGTACTTAAAACATCAAAACAGAGAAAAATTTAGAAATCTAAAACATGCAATATGCCTCAGAATATAATTAAGAATCCTAATTAACTTAAGCAAAGACTTTTTAAATTAATTTAAACAAATAAAACTTAATTGATTCAAACAATCATGTAATAATGACGAATTTGACAAAATGATTAATCAAACGGATTCAAACACACATATAATCAGCATTAAGAGCAAATTAGAAATGAGCCAAGGAAACAAAATCAAAGAAGAAGAAATGAGGAGCTGGCCTAACCAGAGAGAGTTAATGACTGAGTAAAAGCGGTGAATGAACTTTGCTTATGCATGGCGGCTGGGCTCCGGTGAACTTTGAAATGAGCCAAAAATGACACTAATCGATTGTTCTTAACGAGAACAGTCGATTGGCATAAATTTTGGCTCAAATCGAGCCTTGAAACTACTGGAAATCAAAAAGAGGAGCGGATTAGGGTTTTGTAATTTTTGGACCTTCATATTTGGAATTTGGGACGAATGGGTAAGGGTTTTTGGAAATTGGAGATAGATATGAGATGAGGAGGGTGTGGTGGTTGTTTGGTACGAATTTGGTAGTGTACAGGGCGGCGGCGCCACCGGGGGAACGAGGGCAGCGCTAGGGTTTCGAAGATTCGAGAGGTTTTGGGTGGGATTCGAGGGAAAAGGGGTGTGGATTTGGATAGAAGAAGGTCAGGTGGTCAGGTGGTGTAAAAATGGGAGTCATTGGATGATCGCCGCCGCGGAGGCGATTTCTGGCCGGTGATTCGCGGCGGTGGACGGCGGCGTTAGGGGGTCTTTGATGAACAGGCGAGAGACGGAGGGGGTAGGGGGGTTCTGAGAGGTGGGGTCCTATTTGGAAATTAATATACTAAATGATCTAAGCTTCCCAGTCGTCCGATCATCAAACCTTGACGGCTGGGATTGATCCTACTCAATACGACGTCGTTTGGTTAAACTGGGGGTCGTACCGGGTAGGGGAACGAGTTTGGGCTAATTTGGGGTGGGTGGGGAGATTTAGGGTGGGTTTGGGACAGCCCAGCTTAGTCATTTTATTAAAGGCTTCATTTTTTAATTCTTTTTCTTTTTCAATTACTTCTTTTTCCTTCTTTTTTTCCTTTTCTTTTCAAATTAAAGCAAAAAATAAAAATAAAATCTAAACTAATTCCTAAATACAATTATCCTATTATATTGTATTATTTAACTAATAATTATCACAACTAATGAAAATTCTAATTAAAGAAAATTACCAATAATTCCATACTAAAATTAAAAGTGCAACAATAAACTATTTTGTGATTTTTGTATTTTTTGTAAAAATCCTAATTACTCATTAATTCTAAAAATATGTAAAATTAAATCCTAAATGCAATGCGTATTTTGGTATTTTTATGAATTTATGCTAAATTAAAAATGTACAAAGAAATGCAAATAAACTTGGAAATTATGCAATTAATTCCTAAAAATTAAATAAAATAAAAATCCTAAATCTAAGAATTCTGTAGGAGCAAGTCATGCGAGGCAAAAATTACGTGCTCACAGCCGAAACACTCCACAACATAATGACTTGGTTTTACGGTTGGAACAAAAGATACTGGAGTTATAAGGGGAACTTGAGAACGTTCGGAACCTAGCAAACGTTTCCCTTATCCTTAACGTCCCCGACGTCAACCAACAAAACATCAATAACCCAGGACCTCCCCAAAATACACAAAACAATGGTTTAACCTCCTGCACATTACCAATACGCCACACCGCCTCAAAATCCCAATCCTTATACAATACCAACTCCTCTACAACATCATCAGCCAACCCAGTATCCCCAAACCACTTCCTATCACACTCCTCAGAATGGACCACAACCTACCCCCCATTCTCAAAACTCAACCAACGACCACCACTATGCACGAATTCCTGAAGTACATTCCCGAATCTACCGAAAGGACATGCTCATCAAGAGAATTGAAGAGGAACGTAAGAAGCTTACAAGTCGAGTCAAAGGCATTGAAAGGGGTAAAGGCATTGAGGGTTTGAACTATGAAGATTTGTGTATTCATCCAGACATAGAACTGTCGGAGAGCTACAAACCTCCCAAGTTCAAAATGTTTGACGGAAAATTTTACCCAAAGGTGCATCTAAGGACATACTACGACAATCTCGCATGCGTTGGTAAGGATGAAAGAATCCGCACGATTTTATTCATGACGAGCCTCACTAGAGATGCCTAGTCTCGGTATATCAGCCAAAATCCAAATAAATGGGTTAACTATGTAAGCATGGCTTCAGATTTCATGGATCACTTCATATTCAACACAGAGAATGCACCTGATATCTTCTATATCAAGAATCTCAAGAAAAAACCAATTGCGACTATGATACCCGATGGAGACCGGAAGCTTCGAATGTAAGGTCGGCATTAAAAGAAGGTCAAATAAAAATATTCTTTGTCTGAGCCCAGGATCCACAATACTACAAGAAGTTAATGGTTATTGAAAATCATAAATTCTCCAACATGATCAAGTTGGGAGAAAGAATAGAAGAAGGAATTAAAAACGAAATGGTGAAAAACTTTGAGGCACTCTAAGCTACAAACAAGGCCTTGTAGTAAGGAGGTATCTCTAAGAAGAAAGAAGGTGATGCAGTAATGGTAGCCCAAGGTCCAAAATCTCCCCTTACATACAAAACACCACCACCCACTTATCAACCTTCACCTCCTATATACTAACTACCCACCACCTCTTACCACATTTATAACACACAACTTATATATTTCCACTCACCACGACCGGCCCGCCAAAACAACCAGAAACCCAAACCAAGTTTCGATCGCAGACAACCCAGACAATACACTCCTGTTGTTGAACCTATCGATAAGTTGTATGAAAGACTGAAGGTTGTCGGTTATGTCACCGTTATTCCTGCAGTTACTATGGAAAACGCTTCTACGCGAGTTAATCCAAACAAGACATGTGCCTATCACTCGGGCATGAATGGACATACTATCGAAACAGATGAAGAATGTGGTCTGGAAGGTTAAATTGGACTTATTCATGCAGGGGATGAACCCAAAGTACCTCCAGTCACTCTCACACCTATTATAGTACAGATTTCGTCGCCAATTGAGGTTGAAAACCCCACGCCAACTCCATTTAAGGTTAAATCAACAATATCCTCAGCTGCACCAGCTATGTTTAAGGTAGAAGTAACCACACCCTTCATTGTGATTATAGCACCCACATCGTCCTTTAATTCAAATACTATACTATAGGACTATGCTGCAGACGCGAGAAGGAAAGGAAAAAGGAAAATGGAAGAAACAAGTGCCGAACAAGGCATGATAAGGACCGACAGGGTTTACACACTCATGCATTTAGAAGGAGCAAGTGAAGAAGTCACTTCTAAATAGCCTATTATTGAAAAGGCCCGGTGACCTTTAGAGAAAGGTGAAAGCGAGAGAATAATCTGTGGTTGATCATCTGAGCAAAACCCCTACTCAGATATCTATTCTATCGCTACTACCAAATTCTAAGACACATAGGAATGCATCAATAAAAGGGTTGAGCGAAGCTTTCTTACACAAAAACATAACCAGTGGAGAGATGGCAAACATGGAAAGCCATAAGATCGCTTTTCATAAATATGAGTTTCCACCAGAAGGGATGGTCACAACAGGGCACTACACATCATAGTATAATTTGAGGATAAATTCATAGCCATAGTCCTAATAGATGGGGGTTCAAGCCTAAACATTTGTCTATTAACTACTTTGAAGACGTTAGGTAAAAGCTTGAATGAGATATGAGCAGAAACTATGAATGTGAAAGTATTTGAAGGGTCCCAAAAGTCAACAATCGGGGAAATAAACCTGTGTTTGCATATGGGTCCAACCTGTTTTTATGTTGATTTTCAAGTATTGCACATATCCTCCACATAGAACCTGCTATTGGGACGACCTTAGATCCACGCTGCTAGGGCCATGTCCTCCACTCTACATTATGTCGTGAAGTTTTAATTCAACCATCAGGAAGTAATAATACACAGGGATAGGAGTAACCTAATTTACACCAATCAAATTGTTTAGGTTGTTGAGAACAAAAAGAAGTTGGGTGGATAAACGTATCATCGCATCGAGCGCGTAAATACAACTGAGAAACACAAATGGTGGAGTAATAAGATTGAAAGCATATTGTTATGGACAAGGAATGAACCCGGCAAGCGTATCGGCAAGAATCTCTAGGGTGTTACTAAACCAATACACCAAAGCGTCACTTTACAACCTTTGGACTTGGATATCAGTACACCTAGCGGGAGTACGATGATTTGTCACTGCCATGGCATGATCCCTATTACAATCTTCAATAAGTAATACCGCATTTGCACCAGACATTTCAACTGGCTGACGTAATATGTGGATCTGAGGAAGATGAGGCTTTAGCTAGCCTACGAAATCTATTTCTGGATGATGAAGACATGGACTATAATGCAATAGTAGAGGAGGATGAGGAAGACGATACAATTCAGACCATGGGAAAGTGAGATGTTCTCAAGAGCTGGATTGTTGCATCGTCCCAGCCCATCGAGTTCCTGGGTGGCCTTGCAATTAGAACAATTTATATTTAAAAGCAATTTTAAGCATTTAAGACAGTATTAGTATTTTGTTTTGAACGTATATTGTTCTGAAATAATTGCTCGAGTCATCGAGCTTCACTTGTTTCAATGTTTGCAATATTTATTTAATTAATTGCTATTTTTAGTATTCAATACTATCCTTTACATTTATCTACAATATTATTATTACGTATCTGGATGAACCTGTGACTGTGACATGTATTAGACAATGCAACATAAAGAAAGTGATTCGGAGGATTTGGAAGATGATATAATACCTGAAGAAATTGTCAGAGAAGTGGAATATTTGAGAACAAGCCTAAGTCCAATTTGGATGAAACCAAGATAGTCAATTTGTTAGATTCCAAAACAGTCAAAGAAACTCATATAAGTATTCACCTATCACCGTCAGAGAAAGAAGAGTACATTCAGTTCCTGAAAGAGTATGAAGACATCTTTGCATGGTCTTATAATGATGTGATTGGTTTGAGCACATCCATAGTGGCTCACATGCTTAGTTACAAATTATGGCACAAGAAGCTACCGTTCGCTTTACTTGGATATTTTACCATGGTTTGCACATCAACCGGGTAAACTCTTTATTCGATGGTCTATGTTACTGAAGCCGTCATTTTCGCCCATGTCAAAATTCCTTCTTTAAGAATTATACAAGAGACTGAACTCAGTGGCGTATAATGGATATGAAGTCACTATGAACAATTAGCTCTTATTGACGTGAAAAGAATGAATGAGGTATTCCATGGTCAACTTTATTAAAACAAAGTGTCCATAGCTATCAACAAAAGGGTAAAACCAAGATAGTTCGCACCGGGGCAACTAGTGCTGAAGCGTATCTTCCCGCATCAAGATGAGGCCAAAGGGAAGTTTCCACCAAATTGGAAAGGACCCTACATGGTTCATATAGTACTAACAGGAGTATCACTCACGCTTCTAGAAATGGAGGGAGAAATTTGGCCAAAGCTTATTACTTGAGATCTAGTCAAGAGATACTACGTTTAGATTGTTTACATTTCTACATTTTATGTAACTGAACTATGCTTGACCTTATTCCCATTTAAGAGGGGATACGTAGGAAGCCATATGGGTTCAGTCACATCTACATAATACTTTCATTTTCCCCATGATCAGAAACTGGGGCAGAACTTTGAGGAGGATCCTCAAAATTCCAGAGCAAGTCCAACCAATTTCATCATATGTAGAACGGTCAGAATATCGCTTATCAAACCGTGGCAGAATTTTGACGAGGATCCTCAAAATTATAGTGCAAAGAATTCTCAATTTCTCTAAAGTGTCGTAGTCATGGTTCATTTAATCTACTCGATATCGTAAACTACTATGTTTTAAAATAACTATGTTTATCAAATACATGCGTACTTTTCGAAAACATTATTTCTACGGCAGCCAGATGTCATGCAGTGTAACTCGAATAGGATCTCCAGAGTAAAGTGAAGCAAAACAAGCACGCAAAGGCATGAACCAACCTTCTCCGAAAAACTCACTATTTTTCTTTGGATGCAGGCACAATGAACATGACAGGAGTATTCGCACGTATTCGTAACGACAAGGCGGCCAAAAGCAAACATGTCTCTAGATAAGAAAATCACATGTTATCACTCGTTATCCTTATCTTTCATGAGACTAAGCATTGTCTCCATTTTGCATGAGGCTAAGAACTTCCTCCCTATTTACATAAGTCTAAGCACTGCCTTCACCTTCATGAGGCCAAACCATGTATCCTCTTCCTACATGAGGCTAAGTAATGCCTCCCTAAATTGCATAAGGTTAAGCATTGACTTCAATGTTATGAGACTAAGCCCTAACTCCTTTTCTTGGATGAGGCGTAGCATTGCCTCCCTAAATTTCATAAGGCTAAGCACTACCTTCAATTGCATGAGACTAAGCCTTGTCTCCTTTTCTTGCATAAGGCTAATCATTGCCACCCTAAACTGCATAATGATAAGTACTACCTTCAATTGCATGAGACTAAGCCATGTCTCCTCTTCCTGGATGAGGCTAGGCATTTCCTCCTTAAATTGCATAAGGCTAAGCATTGCCTTCCATTGCATGAGATTACGCCCCGTCTCCTTTTCTTGCACGAGGCTAAGCACTACCTCGCTAAATTGCATAAGACTAAGCATTACCTTCAATTGCATGAGACTAATATATGTCTCCTTTTATTGCATAAGGCTAAGACATGCCTCCCAAAATCGCATAGGGCAAACCACTGCCTTCAATTGCATGAGACTAAGCCATGTCTCCTTTTCTTGCATGAAGCTAAGCCCTACCTCTATAAATTGCATAAGGATAAGCACTGCCTTCAATTGCATGAGACAAATACTTGTCTCCCTTTCTTGCATAAGGCTAAGAATTACCTCCCCAACTACATAAGTCTGTGCTCTGCCTTTCCTTGTCTAATGTTGAACGCTACGCTACTTGAAAACTAACACTATTTTGTCTTCCCAGGGCTAAGCTCTGACCCAATCTTATGCAAGACTAAGTTGTGTCTTGTTTCTCTTATATGATTAATCATCATGACTCTAAATTTCATGGGCTAAAAAATTACCATATTATCCAAAGGCGTTATAGTCCGAAGGTATCATCCTCATAGCCTGAACACACCATGTCATAGCCTAAGGATCTCTAAATACTACACATCATTATTCAAAGGAATCATGGTTCAGAGGCACTATTTTTATGGCCTGAGAACATCATTTCATGGCCTGCGAATCCCTTATCATTCTATTCATGGCCAGGTACGTCATGGTCTAAGGACACCATCCTCACCGTCCAAGGACAATCTCCATGGTCCAAAGGGAACTTGCATGATGTTTAAATTCTCGCAATAACCCCATATATGTTTTGCATGCATCATGTTTTAATTTTTGCAGGTAATCCAGGAAGTAACCATTCTTCAAACAGGAGCAATCTTCGCTCTTGTTTCCGTTCATAACATTTATATCCATCAATCGTTTCAAACGTAACCGACCACCAGTAATTTCCCACTTTTTACTCTATGACCGTTCAGATATATGCCTTGTGATACATCCATAACATCTCAAATTCACATTCATGACTTCTCATAAATTTCGTAGACAATAAATTTGCGCCGAGAAAATAAAATCAAGATTGAAAATATCGCAACAATCGTAGTATTTTATTTCAAATATTTGAGTGTAACAATATCTATGAATCCTCTTATTCTTTGTTTCAATAGTAAATAAATTCAAGGGCCTTTGAGCTTGAGCTTGATCTTGAATCTATATTTGTTTCCACGAACGATGATCTTATTCTTGATCTTGGGCTTGACTGCTTGAACTTGACCTTGACTCATTCTTCGTTCTTGAGATTGAACTTGATTTCTTCTTTGTTCTTGAGCTTGAACTACATTCTTGAACTTGAACTTGAAGTTTGAAACTTGTGGAGGAATTTGTAGCGTATGATCCACGAGCTCTTTCTTGCTTCTGTTATAACTTCTGGTGTCTTTTCTGAGTTATGAAGACCCCTATTTATAGTTGTGGAAAGGAAGAGTCATGATAAGAACAAACTCTTTCCAACCAATCAAATTGAAGGGTGACATGGCCGCATTTGATTGGCCCGAACATGTCACTTGCACACGTGGCACGATTTCATTGGCCTCTCAGTGTGACTGGGCATGCCTTGTCATTTTGACACGTGGCATGATCCTATTGGCTCTTTCGTTTGCTTTGGCGTGCTACGTCATTTGACATGTGGCACCAAACTGGGCCTCTAGGAAGATGACATCTTGGGCTTAATGAAGTGGGCTCATCACTTTAGCCCAAAAAATGGTCTGGCCCAATGGAATAAGACTTATTTATATAATGAATATATATTGAACTTATATAATTAGTTCAATTATATTAGCCCATAATATTTATTTACACCAATATTATCTTCAATTTAAAATATAATCCAAATTATTTTATTAATTTAATTTCAATAAAATTTATATGCCTACAAATGCCCCTTACTTCAATACTTGCCTAGATAATTTTATTGAAAATTTTGCCAAGGGTAAAAGTATTGGTAGGATAGCATTTATTTACCTTCGTACAGTAATATCACGCCAAATACCCATGGACTTGTAGACTCTTTTAATCATTTGGATGATTACCATGATTATCTAAAATATATATCCTTCATTGGTGCAAAGTTTCATACAATCCATCATGTTACAACACAATCTTGGAAATTGGAAAGTGTCATATAAGCATCTCTTCGGAGACATATAAGTTCATCTTGCCGACCAACTTTGTGATACTAGATTGTGAGGTGGACTTTGAAGTCCTAATTATCCTTGGAAGACCTTTCCTAGCAACGGGGAAGGCTTTGGTTGATGTCGAGGCGGGAGAGTTGACCTTCCGAGTTGGTGATGAAAAGGTGGTGTTCCATGTGTGCAAGTCTATGAGTCAACCAAATAGTACCGAGGTTTGCTTGTTTGTTGACTTTGTAACGGCGGTGATAGTGGATGACACAAGCACAATGATCAATGTTAAAGACCCACTTGAAGCGGTGCTTTTGAACATGGAGGCTAATGATGATGCCGGGAGAATTGAATGTGTAAATGCTTTGCATGGTATGGGCTCATACTCTTATGATTATTTGGTTTCATCTCTTATACTTCCAATTTTAAAAGAGCTAAGCCTTATAAGACTAGTGACCCCAAAAGAATAATCACATGAGCTTTCACTAGTGATTTATTTTCATGCTTTTCTAGTTCGAATAGACTTCCGCTACTTTGAATTCTCCGTTGCCGTTTTACCCCGTCTGTCATTATCCAATTTTGCCATAATATGTACGTCTCCAAATTGGTTTAGAAGACAAGTTCATGTCAGACTATAATAATTAATACACCCACATCACTAATAATAATCTATCAACTAGCGTTTTGGAGGCTCTATAAATAGGACATGATTTCCCTTCGGTTGACATCAATTGCAACGTTTGCAAGCTACGGTAGGGAGCACTCACTGTCAAGGTAAATTCTTTTTATTTTCTTATGATTTTCTTCCTTTGTTGTCTTTTTTTTTTGTCGGTCAAGCGAAAAAGGTATGTTCTTATTCAACAAGATAATCCATGCATGATGAATACAATCTTAGGGTGTGAGGGAATGGGTACTCATCCCTGTCCAAATATCGCAGAGATTACTCTCAATATGCCCCGACTGTCATAGAGATTACTCTCAATGTAGCCTGACTATCAGGGAGATTACTCTCTATGTAGCCTGACTATCGGAGAGATTACTCTCAAAACGGCCAGACTATCGGAAAGATTACTCTCAATGTGGCCTGACTATCAGAGAGATTAATCTCAATGTGGCTCGACTATCGGCGAGGACAACTTAAGGTGCAAAGGGACTAATATGTCCACCTTAATATTTGAAAGTTATAGTTCCTTGTAAGGACAAACCCGCGAAGAGTACAACTTAAGGTGAAAAGGGACTTATATGTCCACCTTAAGATTGGAAGACTTATACGTCCACAGAATGTGGCTTGACTATCGGAGAGATTACTCTCAAAATGGACCGACTATCGGAGAGATTATTCTCAATGTGGCCTAACTATCGAAGAGATTACTCTCAATGTGGCTCGACTATTGGCGAGGCAAACTTAAGGTGCAAAGGCACTCATATGTCCACCTTAAAATTGGAAAGTTATAAAGCTTCAACTAGAAGACTGCATCGACTTGAACACTTGAAAAACTTTGAAGATTTGGCGGACTTTGCACACTTCAACTCGAAGATTCAGAGGGCTTAAACAATTCAACTTTCAGACCGACGAATTTGTAGGATGAAACTTGAAGACCGACAAACTTGAAAACTTCAACTTTGACACTTGGAGAGCCTAAAATTTTCAACTTGAAGATCGGCAAATTTGAAGACTCAACTTGAAGACTGACAGACCTTAAGACTTCAACTTTGAGTCTTGGAGGGCCTAAATATTTCAACTTGAAGATCAGCGAATTTGAAGACTTCAACTTGAAGACCGACGGACTTGAAGACTTCAACTTTGAGACTTGGAGGGCCTAAATATTTCAACTTGAAGATCAGTGGATTTGTAGACTTCAACTTGAAGACCGACGACGTTGAAGATTTCAAATTGGGGACATCAACTTGAATACACTTGAAGACTTCAACTTGGAGACTTTGAGGGCTTAAATATTTCAGCTTCTCTTTTGCCTTACATTGGTCAAAATTTATCTTGGTCGCATAATTTTCAGCTTTACGTGCTTGTAACAAATGATTCATATCTTGTCATGGGAGAGTCCGAATAATGAACCGTTTGATGACTTCAATATCAATAATATATCCAATACTCAAAATAAAAAAACCTTCAGAATCGCGCCGGATAATATTTTGAAACCAACTTTAGATTTCACCATGTTGAAAATTTCAGATTTGCGTAGTCTCACCAACAAATTCATATCTCGACGTAGAAATATCGAAATTGCAAACCGTTTAATTTCAAGAAAACTAGACTTCATGATCTAGAACATATCAAAAATACCCAGTCAAACAACTTCAAAATTGTCCCAGATAATATTTTGAAATCAACATTATAGTGCACCACGCTATCAATTCCAGATTTACGCAGTCTCACCAAATATTTTTTATCTCAGCGTAGAAATAATGAAATTGCAAACCGTTTGATTTAAAGAAAACTAGACATCAAGACCTAGAAATATACAAAATTCTCAATCAAACAACTTCGGAATTGTCCTAGATAATATTTCGAAATCAACTTTACATTGCACTACGCTTTCAATTCCAGATTTCGCAGTCTCGCCAAAAGATTCATATCTTGGTGTAGGAACATCAAAATTAGGAACTGTTTGATTTATTGAAAACAACACTTCAAGATATAGAATATATCCAAAATTCTCAATCAAACAACTTTGGAACCGTCCCAGATAATATTTTGAAATTAACTTTACATTGCACCACGCCGTCAATTGTAGATTTGCACAGTCTCACAAAAATTCATATCTAGGTAAGGAAGCCTCGAGATCGGAAGATGTCTTAATTGCCATCAATCGACATTTAAGAACCATATTCTCACAAATATCTTTAGTTCAAGTCTCACTAAATTTGAAACATTGTGCCAAGCAATCCTTTCTTTATACCTGTGTTTCCTTTTGATGTTCTCTTCTCTTCCCCCTTTTTTAAGGCAGAGGGCCGACTTAGAGACAAACAAACTTGAAGGTTTGGCGCACCTGAAGACATAGAGAATCTCTGGACGTCAATGCAAATACTTGACATCCTTCTAAAATCGGCCCATCGAAGATATCAATTTACCATGGAGGGTTGCCCCCTTTAAATCAAATGAGGTCAAAGTTCAGTAGGAGGATGGAATTTCAGCTTGATCTTACATTCCTTCATACTTCATTCGAACAACAATTGGGGAAATATGTATCTTTTGAACTGATGCGACTGAACTTTGAATGAAACTCTAAGCTGTGTACATACCTCGGTGAAGAGGATCAAGTCATACCGTAGTTCAGACTAGGTAGCTTTTTTTTTCTTTTTTCATTTTTTTTACGTCCTAAATTTTTCCTAGGCCGCCTCTTTTGAGATTTTCAACCTAGCAGACTTTTTTTGGGCCATACACAGTTTATAATCTTACGGGCCAGGAGTGTAGCAATATGCAGTTTAGGTTCGTGCGTCGAGGAGCATCATGACTTGCAGTTTAGGCTCGTGTATCGAGAAGCATCGTAATTTCAAGGATAATACTTCTTTAAGAATTTACTATTGATGGGGCCGATTCTCATTCCATCTGCATCAACTAGCTTGTAAGCCCCACTTGAGTAAGCTACTTATACGACATATGGCCCATCCCATTTTGAAGTGAACTTCCCTACAGGTTTATGGGAAGTAACTATGGGTCTTCGTACCGCAAGGACATGATCTTCTACTTGAAAGGATTTCGGGCTCTTTTATTGAAGGTGCGAGATAATCGAGCTTGATAACATTCACGACTCTATTGACCTTCCAATCTCTTTTCCAACTCTGCCAATCAAAGTCGAGCATTTTCATCATCAGTGATCCCTTCTTGAATAGCCAGTCGTAACGAAGGTATTTGATGCTCAAGTGGCAATACAACTTCGACTCCATAAATGAGTGAATAAGCGCCTGTGTTGGCATGCGGTGAGTCATCCTATATGCCCATAGAGCTTTTTCCATATGGTCATTCCAATCTCGTTTGGATTTGGAGACGAATTTTTTTAACAAGTTGCATAGAGTTTTGTTGAATGCCTCAGCTAGACCATTGGCGGCAACATTGTACATCGAAGAGTTATGTTGCTCGAAGCGAACGAGATCACAAATGTTGTTCATCAACCTATTATCGAAAGGCTTTCCATTATCCATTATTATGTAATGAGGAATGCCAAAGCGATAAATAATGTTTATTCCGATGAAACTTTCAACATTTTCCTTCTTTATTTCCTTAAGAGCAACAACTTCAGCCCATTTTGAAAAGTATGTCAGTTGCATCCAATATGTATAGGCGCCCACCAGAGAACTTTGGCAGTGGTCCAACAACATCCAAACCCCATGCGTCAAATGGCCAGGATGCAACAGTCGGATGCAACACTTTAGGAGGTTGATGAATAAAATTCGTATGGAATTGACAAGCCTTGCATCTTCGAGCGTAGTCCAAGCAATCTATTACCATCGTCGGCCAATAATATCATATCTTTTTTATATGGAAGTGGATCTTTGGTCCAGACTGGTGTGACCCACATACCCCGGAATGTGCCTCTTGCAAAGCTTGGAGAGTTTCTTCTTCTCCTAGGAATCGCAAAAGTACTCCTTCGAAGGACCTTCTGTATAGATTATCCTTGTAGTAAAGGAATCGAGGTGCACCGTAACGGATTTCAGTCCTCCTCCTCGGATTTTGTGGAAGTATCCCATAGCATAAGTAGTCAATAATAGGTTGTCACCATTCTTCTTTCTCAACTTCAGAAATAGCAACAAGATGCTTGAGTTCGTTTTCTTCACCTCCAGCCTCATTTGGTGGTGGTACTACCCATTTCTGGCAGACGGTAACTTGTGCTTGGTCAGGCAGGGCTAACGATGAAGCTAGAGCAGCTAAAACATCAGCCTTCTTATTTTCTTTCCGTGGCACATGCTGAATAGTCACATCACCGAGCCACCCCATCAACTTTTTAGCGCAATCATGATATGGGCGTAGTTCGGGCTTCTTAACCTCATAACTACCCAAAAGTTGATTGACCACTAACTAGGAGTCACCAAAGACTTGCAATTGCAAGTGCTTCGTATCTACGGTCATTTCAAGCCCAAGTATTAGTGCTCGATACTTAGCACATTGTTGGAATAGAGTTGCGTCAAGGTGAAAGAGTAGGGCAAGACTTTACCTTGGGGATTGAGAAATACTAACCAGTCCGAACTCCACACGAAACGCAGCACAATCAAAGTACTTCTTCCATGGAGGTTGAACTTAAACGACCATTGCGTCCTCGTCAGGTAGTTCATCAGTTAGCTCCCAATCATCAGGTATCGGATGATCTGCAAAGAAGTCTACCAATGCTTGTCCTTTTACAGCCTTTTGAGGGATGTACAAAATCTTGAATTGTTAAAATTGGAGGTACCAACTCGATAGTCGATTACTAAGAATAGGTTTTGACCTCACGAACGTGATGGGATTTGCTATAGAAATAAGAAGAACAACATGAGCTTGAAAGTAGTGCTTCAACTTTTGAATTGAGAAGACTAGAGCCAAACACAACTTTTCAATTGGTGAATAATTCAAATCGTTTGGTGTCATCATCCTGCTCAAGTAGTAAAGAGAGTTTCCTTTCCCCTTACTGTTTTCTTAGGCCAACAGTGCTCCAACAGACCTTTCCCATGCCACAATGTATAGTATCAATGGCTTTCCAGGTACAGGAGCTGCTAAAACTGGAGGCTTCATCAAGTAGGTTTTGATACTTTCGAAGGAATTGCTACAAGCTTGGTCCCACTTGAAAGGAATGTCTTTCTTCATGATGCGACTAAATGGTTGGCACCTCCTAGCCAAGTTTGATATGAATCTTCGAAGGTATGCTAGCTTTCCTTGCAGACTTTTCAAATCATTGATATCTTGAGGCTAAGGCATTTTCAAAATGGCTTCCACTTTAGCTCAATCACTTTCGATCCCTCGATGTCGGACAATGATACCAAGGAACTTTCCAGAAGTAACTCCAAAGGCACATTTCAATGGATTCATCCTAAGTTGGTACCTCCGGAATAATTCAAATACCATCTGCAAGTCTTTCATGTGGTCACCCTTCTCTCTTGATTTCACCACCAAGTCATCAACATATCATTCGACATTCTTGTTGAGAAGATCGTTTAAAATATTCTACATAGCCATTTGGTAAGTAGTACCAACGTTCTTCAAACCAAAAGGCATTACCTTGTAGCAATAAATACCTTTTGGGGTACGGAATGCAGTAAGCTCTTTATCTTTTGGTTACATACATATTTGGTGATAGCTCAACGAACCATCGATAAATAAAATTGCCTCGTTCCTAGTAGTAGCATCGATAATCAGTTCTGGAATGGGAAGCGGGAACTCATCTTTCGGACATGCATTTTTAAGATCCCTAAAGTCAACGCACACTCGAATCTGGCCATTTTTCTTCCTTACAGTGACAATACTTGAAACCCATGTTGGGTACTTAACTTCACGAATAAAGCCAACTTCGATGAGTTTTTTAACTTTTGTTTTGATCAAGGGAACCAAGTCAGGCCTAAAATGCCTTTGGAACCCTCCAGGGGTAGGTTTCTATGGAAGTCAAGCTTCTAGAAATGAAAGGCTACAGAGACAAAGAGCCTTTACTGAATTGGGAGAAACCTTTACCGCCTTGTTCCACAAATTAAGGCAGTTAAATATGTTGAGTCATGTCGAGCCTAGGATGCCAAATCCCCCGCCCCAGAATGTAGACCAATCGAAGAGCTGCGAGTACTGCTCAGGAATGCTAGGGCATGATACTGAGAAATGTTGGAGGCTGAAGCATGCAGTACAAGATCTCATTGATGCCAATAAGATCGAGGTCCAGGTGTTGGAGGCGCCCAACATCAATCAGAACCCATTACCAGCACACCACGAAGCTCATATGATTGAGCCCGTGCATGAAGGAGGGGAGATAAAGAAACCATCGCAAACAGTGATGATGATCCGGGCCACCCCAAAAGAAAAGCCTATCGATAAGGGAGCAGGGGCATAGGTGGAGAAGCTAGAGGTTAAACCTGTGGTGATATTGGGGGAAAATCCAGCCATTGCTCCAAAGAAACCAGAAGCGACCACGTATCGGGAGCATCATCTGCACCCGTATTTGTTGTAAAGGGAGTTTGCCGGGAACCGGTCATCATCAAGCCTGTAGTCCAACTGCCAATGACTTACAGCAAGGCCGTGCCTTGGAAGTATGAGAAGGTGGTGGTAATATACAAAGGCAAGCAAGTGGAAGAAGAGATATGTGAGGCTCAGGGGTTAACTCGTTCGGGGAGATGCTTCGCTCCCATCGAGTTAAGAAAGTCTAATCCACCAGTGGCAAAGAAGCCGATAACGGAAGAAGAAGCTAAGGAGTTTCTANGTTCCGGATAAAATCTCTGTAAATCACTTGGAGAAGATAGTGCACAAAATCTTCGAAGTAAACCGGGTGACCTTTTCTGATAATGAGTTGCCGATAGAGGGTATAGAACACAACAAAGCCTTGTATTTGACCTTGAAATGTGAAGACTCGGTGGTCACCCGAGTATTGGTTGATAATGGGTCAAGTGCCAACATCTGTACTCTAGCTGCTTTGAACAGGCTGAAAATTGATCATGATCGGATTCACAAAAATAGCGTCTGTGTCCGAGGGTTCGATGGAGGTGGTACCGATACGGTGGGTGACATCATACTGGAATTGACCATTGGTCCAGTAGAGTTCAGCATGGAATTCCAAGTGGTTGATGTGGCAGTATCATAAAATCTTCTACTTGGGCGACCTTGGATCCATGCTGCCGAAGCAGTACCTTCTACATTACACCAGATGGTGAAATTTGAATGGGACCGACAGGAGATAGTGGTGCACGGGGATGACGGTACAAGCTTTGTGGGAGATGATATTGTGCCATTCATAGAGACTGATGACGACAAAGGGCCTTGGGTGTACTAGGTTTTCGACGGGGTTTCAGTGGATAAAATTTCTGAAGGAGAGAACCTGCCACTCCCCAGAATAGCTCCCGCAACCGTCATGATGCTTTTAGAGATGCTGGGTAATGGGTTCATGCCAGGAAAAGGTCTGGGGGACGAGCTTCAAGGTATTGTTCAACCTATATCTTTGCCAAAAAATTTAGAGACCTTTGGACTGGGGTTCAAACCTACAGTGGCAAATGTAAAGCGAGCCAAGAAAATGAAGAAAAGAGTTTGGGTTCTTCCCAAACCAGTTCCGCGCCTTTCCAGATCTTTTGTTAAAGCAAGTGCCAAGAGGTCGTCAGTCCCGAAAATTCTCAGACCATTGATTGGGATGGACGGGGATTTGAATCAGAGCTTCGAAAGGATGTTCGCTGATGTCCATGTGATAGAAG